>CM066989.1:100523180-100788180 GCA_033977485.1 Hydrangea macrophylla | reverse complement strand
TACTCATTTTTCATATTTTTTTAGATACAATTATTACAATATTTTTTTTTCTTTTATTATATATTTACTGACTCAACCAGTTAACCCGATGGCTGAACCAATGACACATTCACCAAGTCACATTACCGATTTAATGTCCGAGTCGGTTCTGATAACTATATGCTTTAATTAATGGATCTCAAACCAACATGAAGTTTAGTTCTTAACTAAATGTGAGTGCTAACAACATGCATTTCCAAACAGACTCTTCGCATTGCTAAAAATCTACCAAACTCCATTAATATGGTTTTAGGGTACACTTCTGTTGGGTATGACTCATATTGTAATGGGTCCGTTACAGTAGGCTCAAGAGTCAAGGGAAGGGCCCTGGGGCCCATGGCGGAGCGAAGCGTAGCCATGGAGATGTGCGACGGTACGGTATGGGTATTTTGGGGATTTTGCCATGTACCTATAGGAGATATATATGATGTAACTCTAAAGCGTTATTGATAGTGGAAATTTCAAGCTCTCCGGTGTGGACGTAGGCACATTGCCGAATCACGTGATAATTATTTGTGTCTCTTTAATCTTTCTGTTTTTCATATATTATTTGCGTGTGATTGTTTCAATCCAACAACTTCCTTGGATGACATATCTGTGATGGAGGGTGACAAACTTAAAGAAATGAAAATACGTAAGGCATAAAGTCAACTTTTAAACTATGTTTAGGAGTTTTAAAAAAATGAGAGAAAGTATCTCATTTTTTCTAGCTTCTCTCGTTTGAGAGTTTTAGTAAGGAGATAAAAGAAGAGAAAATGAGAGAAAATTAAGTCTCACTTTCTTTTAATTTCTTTATCTCCAAATTAGAAACAAAATGAGAGAAAAGAAAGTGGGAATTAATGAATACTTCTTAATACTCATCATAATGCCTATTAGTTTAGCTTTGTAATTTTTTTTTATTACATCTATATCCTAGAGCCACCACAAATACATAATATAGGTTAACTTATGTGGGAAAAAAAAACGATTCATCTCTCTTCTCATCAGAATATCCTAGCTACCTCTCCCCTCCATTGATTTGGATTTAAAAGAAAGAAAATAAGTTATTAGAGGTTTCATTACATGAAGCTAGCTTTTGATGGGTAGAATTGTAGCTTTGTATATTTTTCTTTTTCTTTTCTTCTCAACTCGCAAATAAGATGAAATAAAGTAACTTTCTCTTCTCTCCTAAATTCTCAAACAGGATGAAAGAAACCACCATCATTTATCGTCTTTTCTTTTCTCTTCTCACTTATGATTTTCTCTTCTCTCCCAAACATAGTGTAAAGAATTTTTCCAGTTATACAATAGAAAATTATAACTATGAGATCAAACGAAAAAAGAAAAAGAAGAAGAAGAAGATGCTGGAGGCGCTATATTAGCCTTTAATACACAAAAAGCTTACTTAATATTTGTTAGAATGCGAATATATATGCAAAAACTTAACAAAAATATATAGTATTATTTCTTTGATCTTTAAATGAACTCTTGACTGATCATTAAAAATAAATAAAAAAATACTCTTTGGGTCTTTTAAATGTGAAAAGTAGTTCTCTAACTCGGAGGTGAGAAAAGTTACAAATAATGATCCAAATATTTTACTACTCCCTTATATATAATTGGAGTTTGATAGGCCTTTGATAAACATGTTAGTTTAATATTTTTAACTTGCTACGACTAAATACCAAGTATAATTAATTTACAAATTATAAGTTTAACTAAAAATGAAAAGCTGGCTCGATAATTGTTGCCCTAACAATCGTGGAATTAGTTTAGATCCTTCATTACCCAAAAACTAGAATAAATGGAAGAAAATCCACCGTTAGCTTTACAACACAAATAATAACAATAATGATAATAATAATAACAAAATTGATACACTATATATAAGGATGCTAGACAAAATTTTGAAATCACATTCGACATAAGGTTTAGCTATCATACAATTGAAGAGAAGTTACAATTGTTAATTGTTTTGCTTGTTGAATAAATTTGGTGACCCTCTAAATCTTAAGCATTACTCAATTGTAGTTTTATCTCTCAAGTAATCCTACATATAAAAACTATACATATATGTTTTCATTTATTTATTTATGAAATTCAATGGCACATAAAGCTGCTATATACTACTTACGTCAAGCCTGTTTGTCTGTGCTTATGCTTATGCGATCTTGATCGTGATTAGTAGAACTGCTTAAAAGTAGAACTGTTTATTATGGTTTGGGTGTTTGGTTAGTATACTATGAATTGATCAAATATAGAGATAATATTGAAAAGCACCCCCCCACCTGCATATTTTCAAACTGCTTTTTGGACCAAATCTGCTTATATTTTTGCTAAAACAAACAGATCAATAAACAGTTTGAGCCATCAAAATTACTTAAAATGAGCAAATAAGCAATGACAAACAGCCTCTTCATCAAGTGAAAGTGGAAAAGCGTGTGGGTGAAACAGATTTATTTATTGTCTCGGTTATACAAGTGTAACTTCATTTCTTTAAATTTTTAGGGTCATTTTCATTCTTGATTGTTTTTTTTAAAAATTTTAATTTTAATTTTTTATTTTAGGTCTTTTATGAATTACTTAGGGCCTGTTTGGTTGTCCTTGAATGAAATAATTCCATACATGTTTCCGTACACAATTTTATATAAAAAGATGAAGAGCATGAATTGTTTCATTTAGAAAACGGATGCTCGTCTCAAAAATGAGGCTTGTAATCATGAATTTTGGCATTTTAGAAAAATGAACAAATTGCATCATAAGAAGAAATATGGTGAAATCTCCCATATTTGTAAATGAATTCATTCATAGTGATGAATTTTACCTTTACCTTCTATACAAAATTTGAATAAAACCATTCAATTTGAAGTGACAACCAAACATGACCTTAAAGTTCGTATCAGTTAATATATGGGACAAAGATTCACTTTTCGATTAAGTTTTATTTGTATCGTATATAAAATAGGCCATGTGTTGGACTGACCAACCAAATGCAACAATTCTGAGCCCTTTAAAATCTATTTATTAAACTAATAGAAAAAAAAAAAAAATCAAAACCTAGTTAGACACTTAGACCTAATCCTTGGATATATGTGTACGTGCGTAAGTTAGATTTGGGTGTTTCCTACTAAAATCAAATATAAAGTGAGTAGTTAGTACTTTTTTTTTTCCTTCTGAAAATATGTTTATAGTTGCTCAATGACTAGTGTTAATGTCAAAACAAAAAGTGCTAATGGCAAACTAAAAAGTGTTGCTAACAAAGCAGAAAGTGTCGCTAAAACTTTTAGCAACACTTTCTGCTTTGGCATTAGCATCACCCTTGCTCAGTAACTCTTCTTTAATTATAAAATAAAGAGTAATATTATACTTCCCAAATTTCTATCCTAAAAGTGTCTCCCAAATGATGTGACAGTAGAGTCAGGTCTAATATAGTGGGACCGATTGAATTTTGATTAGAAGTTATTTACCTGGCTCCACTGCCACATCATTTGGGAGATTCTTTTAGGATAGAAATTTGAGAAATATAGCATTACTCTAAAATGAAAAGACAAAGATTTACAATTAATTTTAAAATTGTCATTGACACATCGACAGATTCATATTGGTGGCTAATTTTGATGTACTTAGCATTTTCCTTATGAGTAACATTATGCTTTCCAAATTTAAACAAATTTGGATCTCAAATATTTTTCCAGTTTTACTACATGTTATCTTAGTAATCGTTGGTACCACATACTATTTGTGATATAATTGACAAAGCATTTGAGATTCAAATTTGAGAAATATAGTATTATTCTTTCCTTATTTATTGCAAGAGGAACCTTTTTTTTTTTTTTTTCGGGGATATGGCAAGAGGAACTGATTTTGTGAACAAATGTGTTAAGCGCTTTGAAAAGTTTAAATTATCATACTACCTTTATGAAATTTGGATGTATATTTTGAAGAAATGAGAACATGGTTAATTGCAAAGTTAAAAATTTAAGCGGTCCAATTCGATTTTCAAACTGAAAGAGAAATTTTTATTTAGCATTCATGTACGGTCCAATAAAATTTCAATTAGGGTAATACTTGGGACACATTCAAATACACAATTTTTGGGACACGACCCAAGAGATGTGTATATCTCACTACCCAAGAGATGTGTATATCTTGGGTTGTGTCCCAAAAGTTGTTTCTTTGGATGTATCTTAAGATATACACATCTCTTGGGTTGTGTTTCAAAAGTTGTGTCTTTGAATGTGTCTTAATCTTTACTATTTGAGTAATACTTGGGGCACAACCAAAGCCACAACCTTTTGCTCACAACCTTTTGCTCACAACTTCCATTTTGTGTCTATCTCTCTCCTAGTGGGCACTGTGGGGTCACTGGCACTGTGGGACCCATCAAGAGAGAGATAGACACAAAATGAAGATTGTGCAAAAAAGATTATAACTTTAATTGTGCCCCAAGTATTACCCTTACTATTTCAATTAATATACATATACAGAGTACTTTTTCCTATTAGAAATCTTAACTATCATAACTGTAAAATAAAATGGTATAATGAATTGATAGATAAATATTGCCCTTGAAACTTCACCGACAAATTGGTTTCAATGCGCGTGGTTAAGTGAAGATCTATAGCAAAAACCAAAAAAAGATGAGGATAAAACCTAGATTGATGGATTCTGTAGGTTAATTAAACTAACCATGGTTAAGGGAAGTTGACCAAGTTTGTTTAAGCTGCAACGTGAATACACACACATACATGTATATTCAATATCTTAATTTTAGGGTAAATTACGCTAATACCTCCTCAACTACAAAACTCAATAAATTGACTCCCCCAACTATTACATTTTTTCACTAACACCCCTTCGGTTAGATTGTCATCCAAAAATCCAGCAGTTGATGTTAATCCGTTAACAATTCTTTGTGCCTTTCCTTTGAGTCATTGGAAATTTTAGAAAAAAATTACCTACAATTTGTGCACAACAAATTGACAATTATGTGTGTAAAATGGATATTTATGTCCTAACATTTCCAACGGTTCAAGGGGGATAAATAAATATCATTTTGATAATATTTTTATATCATATGTTGCTCATATATACAAAAACGTCAATTTTTGGAATAATATAATAGAATTGGTGTTAGTGAAAAAATGTAATAATTGAGGAGATCAATTTACCGAGGTTTTTTTTTTGTGTATGGGGATATTTGGAAAAGAACTATACTTAAGGGGGTGTTACTACAATTTACCCTTTATTTATTCAGATAAAAACAGGGTGCGGAAAGGAATTTGCAAGTTGGAGGTAGTGCTGCGGCGGATTGGGCCCCACTGTTGTCCTCTCTATATATACCACCGTGGACGGCCCTCTTCTTTTATCTCGTGGGGCCCAATCGTGCTTGACTGCGCTTGGCTAGCATACCATCGTCCATCGTCTTGTGGCTTGTTAGGTTGTGAGTCTTTGTGACTACATTCTTATTCCTCCTTTGTATATGTTTGTGACAATTGATGGCAGTTGGCATACTAGATTTTGATTGGAGGATATTAAAGTGATTTTATAATGGTTTCTAATCAAAATTTCAGTGGACTCATTGTTATATTATTTGAAATTTAGATTTGGGATTTAAGCATAGCATTACTCTTTGTTTATATATCAAGTGTTTTTATTTTTATTATTTTTATTTTTATTATTTTTATTTTTTATTTTTATTTTTATTTATAAATAAAGCATCTCATTGCATCACAAAGGCAAATCCAAAGGAATCAATACAGGCAAAAAGAAAGAAAAAAATTACATGAAAATAAGTATGATATTCTGACTCGCACTGCAAATCTCTCAAATCATCGATATCACTGACTGTGGCATAGTTTGACATTGAGCCAGCTGAGGGAGAAAACTGCCAACAAGCCGACAACCAAAACCACTCCAAGATCACCGTGTCTGTTAGGAGAGCCCAGTCAAATACCAGATATGACGAAAAACATTGGATCTATGAGAGACATAGTCGAATCCACACAAGATCAGAAATAAGGAGCTAGACGAAGAGATCTAGCTGTAGCATCCAAAGAAACAACAACAAAAAAAACACACACGCACACACACACACACAACAACCCCACAAGGAGAGACAAAACTCTCAAAATTAAAGAGAAACAAAACAGCCAAACGAGAAGAGCCAAGGGCTATCCCATGGTGAGAAACCCCTTGGGAAGAGGACAGACCGCGCTGGAGTTTCAATCTAGAGATAATGTGGAGAGAAACTGTTTGGAGAGAGATAGTCAATTCTTATATGTCAAGTGTTAGTCCTTTTTTTTTTACAAGAGAAATGTTTCATTTTATAAGCAGCGGATTCCAAAAAGGAACCAGTATAAGTATCAAAAGAAGGAAGAACAAAGCATGAAAAATAAGCACAACGAACTTCTAAGTCGCACTGCAAATCTCTCAATTCCTCAATCTAACTAATTGTGGCGTAGTTCTAGACTAAGCCGTTTGAGGGAGAAAGCAGCTAACAAGACTCGCATCATAGATTATCCCATAAAACATCATAACTGCGAATGGACCTTACCAAAATGCCAAATCTAACGAAATATCACCGGATTTGCGATGATAGAAGCTGGATCTAATCACAGAATTAGGAGAGGAAGAGATCTAGAGTGAGAAACCAATCCTAACAACGAAAAAAAAAAAAAAAGAGAGAGAAATAAACACCCCCACAATAAGGGACAAAATCCACACAAAGAGGGACGAAACGAACAAAAAAAACAAGAAGGAAAGGGGCTAAGGGACGTCCCATGGTGGAGAGCCCCTGGAAGGACGGAGATCGGCCAAAGAAAGTTGGTTTAGAGAAAGGAAAACAATAAGTTATCACAACTTTAATATTGCATGAAAAAATAAAAATAAAAAAATAATATGTAGTTATCTTTGTCTCTTGATTGACAAAATATAAATCTATATTATTGAAAGGCTAAGGTTCTGTTTGGTATACAAATTTAGAGAAGGAAAAGAAAAGTAATAATTAAGGTAAATTATTAATATTTTTTTAGTTTCAAGAAATTAAAAAATTTCAGAATAGATCGAATAGGAAGTGAAACAATAGTAAGATACGTGATTCACAAAATTCAAAATGAAGTTATTTAATTTTTTCCGCCCCCCCCCCCCCCTTTCTTTTTCTTCTTTTTTTTTTTTCTGGGTGGGTCATTTTCTTTATCGACACAAGCAAAAAGTTGCTTCTTTTTCTTTCTGTTACTAAACTTGAAAACTAAATGAAATTTAGAGTGCATCTGATAATGTGGTTCTCAGTTTTCTGTTATTATTTTCATTTGATTATTTTTTAATCACCAATAAAAATGGGACTAGAAAACGGAAGGGGAAAAAAGTGGTTTCTGTTTGCAATTTTCATTCCTTTAAAAAGAAAAATTAATTTTAGTTTTCAAAAATTTAAAAACAAAAAAATGTAAACCCAACTTACCAAACGATAATGTACCGTTAACGTCATTTGCATCATCTGGTGACTGTTTATAGTATGGGTAATTCGAAGTTGCCCACTTGATTTCCAGAAACTAGTATGGTGCTCATGTTCGAAGGAACTTCTATGTCTCTCATATATACATACATATATATATATACAAAAAAATTTCTAATAAGGGCGAGAGGGCCTGTGCTTTGGTGATCGAATCGTGTTTAAAAACTGTGAAATAACAAAACTGTCCTTCATAAAAACACGATTCAAAAATCAAAACAGAGGTCGGACTGCATATATGTATATATATAAAAAGAGAGAGAGTCAACATGCTCCTAAATTCAATCATTGGACGTATTGTAATACCCAAAGTAATGATGAATTGACACCCGGCCCCTAGGGTTAGAACACCAGAAGCTAGCTTCTCCATGGGCACACATCTATATATTATTACATGATAGTATGATACCCACGGGGGTTTCTAAAGCTGTGACCGGATTTTCTTATCAATTACTCACTTCATTCTATTTTACGTGTCTATCTTTATCTTTAAGAATTTAATTATTTAAATGGATAAAAAGAATCTACACCTGATGATGCCAAAGATTGATAAGAGAGATATGGGGACACAAAAGCTTGTATGTGGTTCGGTCCCGTTAACGAGGTGACCTACGTCCACGGTTGCGTCAGTGCGCTTCACTAGCAGATCACCGGTGGACTTGGTGAGCCAACAGTTGGGAGACACTACCAGTAAAACCGGACATGTGTATGCGTATGAATGAGAATTATATGTTATCCTTTGGAGTCAGAATGAGATTTCTCTCCCTTTCAATAGGGGCGGGTGGCCTCTTTTATAGGTGCAAGAGACCGCCCGTACAAGGTAAGTTTATGGATTAGGAAGCCTAATCTATTTACAGCCTGATTTACATGAATTTAGGGATGTTTCTTAAGTGGTTTAAAAAACTGTCTGCTCCTTCCATTTAATCTTCTAGTTGGGATAGGAAACTGCCTGGAGACTTGTTGACCAAGTGATCACGCCTACTGGGGAAGCGCCCACCGTGGGGTCCACCTAGAAAGAAAGACCGGACTTACAACTAAACCGGGCGATTTTGTGTAACCGGCCTGGTTGGTTGGGTATTCACTCCAAATTCAAGATGACTTGGCTTCTCTAGGCTGAGTTTGCGAGACCCGACTTCGACATGATATTTTAGTGCATATCAACACCTACTTTCTACAATTGTCCATAATTATTGCACTTTCTTTTTTTGTTTTGGTTTGGTGTTGACTGCAAAGAAGGGTAGTTTGAGAAACTATGTAAAATTTGCATACTAATTTAAGAAAGTGGACAACAATTTTGGGACATCCAAAAAAAAAAAAAGATGAACACATAAAATAAGACGAAGAGAGTATTATGATTGTATATATACATGTATATAAATATAAACAAAAAGTCCTTTTCATGCCTTAGTACATTCCAACCAAATAATGCTTACACTTGCATAGTCTAAAAGATGGTATGGCCTACCAAATTAGCCATCCTGCTGGCCTATATTTATAGGTTGGTTTTTAAAGGCATGTCGAATTTGCTAAACTTATGGACTTAGGTATATTTTACTTGGTCTGTGTCTATTGGGAAATAATTCCAATTTCATGTGACTATCAGTCTATGTGATGGTATTTGTGATTCTTTATTATTGTATGACTTGCGTGAGATTCAAAAAAATTCTTAAAACGATGTGGAAGTGATCATATAAGTGTAATGGTCACATGAGATAATTTCTTGTACGCATGATCATACAAACATAATGGTCGCAAAGATGTGTGTGTGTGGACGCTCGCACGTGCGTGTGTATATGTGTGTGTGTGTGCGCGCGCGCATGAGAGAGAGAGATTAAAGTCGCACCATGAGAAGTCATAAAGTTTAATCTCCAAATAGAAAAGGTTGTAATTTTCTTATATGGGTTCCAAGTTGCTTGACAATAACTTACCTAATCTCATTAAACAATTGTTAATCAAATACACCAATAGAAATTAACCTTAGAATTGTTACAGGCTGAGATGAAACACCAATATTGTTGATTTATATCCTAGATCTTGTTTTGTTTGACAAGGCAATTGTTTGACTTTTGTAAGACCAGCCAAAAAATGAGAAAATTTGAAATAATTTGAAGTTTCCTAACAATTCAGATAGCTAATTTATTTACTAATTGTTTATTACAAACAATACTTAAAATAAATAAATAAACAAACTAATTAAACGATGACATTGTCTTGACACTTTAGAAAATACTTTTGCTCACCCAAAAAATGGTTTTTTAATGCTCACCCAAGTATCTCATTGGCCAATACAGTGGGACCCAGGATTAAACATGGCCAATGCATTGGGACCCATGATTAAACATCATTTGTTTAATCGTGGATCTCACTGCATTGGCCAATGGGATGCTTGGGTGAGCATTGGTGAACCATTTTTTGGGTGAGCAAAAATGCTCTCGACATTTTAATGGTAGTGACAAAAATTAACACGTACATTACTTAGGCTTGGTTTTGCTCCCATGAGGCTTTGTAAAAGTGCCTTATAAAATTTATTATTGAGTTGTTTAATAATTTTGTAAAAGCGACAGATTATGCTTCAAAAAAAAAAACATCATGAAATAAAAAAAACAACATTGAATTTTTAAAAGCTCTAATAGAGCTTTTAAAAGCCCTCCAAAAAAAATCATAAGTTCAATTTTTACAAAACTTATACACTAATTACCAAATGAATTAACATGAATTTACGCTTTAAAAAAGCAGAAGCCACAAAATGGGAGCCTAACTAAGCCTTAAAGTATATGAATATATGATATGTTAACAATTTTACAATTCTTTATTGTTTGAATTCTGCTTTATAAACTGTTGCTTTCTAAATTCTTTGTCCAGTATCACTTTTTTTTTTTTTGGGCAGTCTCATTAATGAGTGTACTAATTTTACAAAGCTCCAAAGTGAAATTGGTCTTTTTAAAAATTACTTTAATACCACGGAGACAGCATATATACATTTATTGATCAATTAAGAATAGCTAAAATAATATTATACTCTGCCCCCTCAAAAAAATATATACATATATATGTATATTATATTATACTCTGAACCCACAAAAGTCTATGTAAAAATGTCAATTCCAACCCACCTCGGTATCCACGTGTGTATTATTAATTGGAAAGCATTAATTTTAGGATGATACAATTGAGTAGTAAAGTATTATTCTTAAAATATATATATATATATATATATATTACAAAAACTGTTTAAGATATCTTTTGATCAATCACAAATTTTTGTAATTTACTCACTTTTTTTTGTGGCGATTAATATAACTTTTAAAATTCTCTAATCAATTAATTAGAACTCCAAAAAAACTACTGACAAACACCTCCTACCTTGGAATGATTTTAGAAAGACAAAATCAAACTTGAGCCCTAAACTTACGCTATGTGTAAAGTCCTCTTAGCTTAGCTCTGTCAAAGACTCAAAGGAAGGCTTTGGGTGAATTAGCAAAGATGGGGAAAACACTTGTGTGGAATTAGTACAATGTAGTGTAAACTGTGCCTCTCATTGCACAATTTTTTTTAAAAAAATAAAAAAATAATAATAATTTTGAAAAAACAGTGTAAAAACTGTGAGAGACACAATTTATACTATACTATGCTAACTGCGTATAAGCATTTTCCCAACGATGGAACTAAGCAAGCGTGTGAAGAACATTAAGTCATCTCGATCTCTTCTTTTTTCTCACCCACTTTGACAAGAAAAATTAACCAATTAAAGATGACAGAAATGAAGATTTAGTCTTTTAGACAGAAATATTCAACATTGAATTTATGACAACCATCTAGTATGACCGTGACCTTATGCATTTTTTTTTTTTTTAAGTTTTAAATTAATAAAGCAAAATTTTTATTATTGGTTTTGGTCAATGACACCGTACATTGAAAATATTCTATAGGTAAATTATGCACAGCGACCTGAGATAGTCAAAATACAGGTACCTCACTCGTAATTCCAATGCTTACACTTTTTTTTAATTTTTTTTTTTTGGCTTACTTCAAAAATTACACTTACATACATTGTAAGAGATGAAAATCTATTAAAGTTAATTGTATAATTAAAAATTACATTGGATACTGCTAATATTAAATTTAACTTATTAATTTTATATAAAAAAAAAAAAAAAAAAAAAAGCCAGCACGTTCTAAACGGTAAAATTTACCAATAGAAAAAAAAAATTTATACTCGTATTAAAAATATATATTAAATGAAATTTTTATTAACTTTAATTTGGTAAGGATAATTTATCATTATTGGAAAGTTTAGCAGTCAAAATAGTGTTCAACTAACCGTTGACTAACGGAAAGGAAAAGTGTTAACCGTATTGTATTCGAAAACCATGAATTTGCCAATTATGAATTTCTTCATGTCAGCATCCTCGGTTTTATGTTACTTGTCTAAAGATTCCCAAAGAGCCTTTACCGATTCCATTTTACAACACACATTATATAGAGTATTGTCCAAACTATTCAGAATATAATTTCTACAAAAGAAAACAGAATGTTTCCATGCATTGATAGCGGTTCTATTGGTTTCTCCTTCAGTAAGTTTCAGAGGGTCCTCACGAAAAAATTTAGCCAAATTTAATGTGATTAAATAAAAGAGTATTTTTTGTTGCCAACGTTTAAAATCTATTTCATTGAATTTTTCAGGTTTTTTGCCCTGATTTATACTCACGGTCGAAATTGTAGTAGACTGAGTTGCCAATCTGGAAAATGAAATTTTACAAAACAGATTTGATTTTCGTTAACAGATTAGTAAAGACATATTCGGAAAAACAAAACAGATTTCAAAAGAAAATAACATAAATAAAGTTTCGTCTTAAGATTGTTATTCCCTAATAACAATCTGTTATATTAATTTAGTAATATATATAATCTGAAACAGAAATTAAATCTGAAACAAAAATATAAACTAGGAGAAGAAACTGTAAACAAAAATCAGAAACAGAATTAACTTACAGTTTAAATCACAGAATAAAATTTGAGAAAGAATGTGATCCCAGTGACGACACTAATTCTTTAAGATGAATTTGATCCGATGCACAAGGTTGATGAGAAATTGTCTCCCAATATAGAACGGATTTACAATTCTATAGAGGCTACACTTCAATCAACAGAATTTGACGAACACAAATATATGTATAATACCCGAACTGCTAGAACACTAATATGCACACAGAGAGAGAGAGAGAGAGAGAGAGAGAGAGAGAGAGAGAGAGAGAGAATTATTTCGAATGATATGACTGAACATAGAGGCTGTATATATAATTAATTGATGTCTGTTCGAAAAAGACACACACAAATAAGGCACAAGGACATATATGATTGTTGGATTTACCAACATCTTTTGGAGGGATACAGTTACTATAATATTAATGTACTTGTTCAAAGAAGCCCAAGCCCAAAACCCACACCAGTCGGCAGCGTGTGTTTGATCAATGGTGCCTAGATCTTTCCCCCTTAACACAAGTAGGTACTCCGGCCCAAAGGGGCATAGACCTTGTAAGGTACTAAGCTTATATATATATATATCCCAACTTCTTTGTTGGTTTTCCAATGTGGGACAAGCTAAACTTATTACTTTACAACTCCTCAACCAATTCTTCACATGGATACTTTGGGTGACAATTTCTCATTCACCTCTTAATGGATTTCCACATATGAATATATGGCGTTCCTCTCCTCACGGAAGAGAACAAGTTCCAATGTGGTCTCTACCACAAAGATGTATGGGTCCTACCAAAGAATTGGGTGCTAGTTTACCAAAACTAGGAATTAGAAATCCATTTTTTTCAACACGAACTTCGAACCAATACATTGGAGGGGACTTAAATGTCAAGCTCTTTGCCACTTGAACTATGCCTCACTTGGTATGCCTAACTAATTTCACCTCTACATTATTTGGAGTTTTCATTTTATTTAATAATTTAAAAAAGGAGCATAACCAAAATGGTGTAGCTACTTTTGCTGGTATTTTGGTTTGGATTATAATTTGGAGTATAATTTAAGGATACTAAGATGTCCATTAATAGAAATTAAATAAATAAAATTATTCCTTCTTAACAATGCATTGTACTTGGAAGTGTACTCAGTCATAGTCATATCCTCCCTGTTTAAGGTTGTCAAATTCCCTCTTCTTTGCATTATGAGCGGCTCGTAGAAAGAACCGGCGATTGAACTCCGCCTTGAACCCTTCCCAAGTTATCAATGCCCCTTGATCTAGAACATTTACCCACCAATTCTGAGCTTCACCCTTGAGCACGTCACCTGCGTTCTCAATTTTATCATACATCAGAATAGATCGAAAAATCATCTCCATGTCTATAACCCAATGCTCTGTTAACGTTGTATCAGTCGCTCCATGAAATTCCATTGGTTTCTTCCTAGTAAACTGTTCCGACACAGGTCTCCCACCTCAAGTCTCAGGTGCATGTACCATAGTTATCAGTGTTGTCTCAAATGGAGGTGTCGGAGGCAATCGCTCCGCTAAATTCACAACTAATTCCCCGATGTTTCCAATCATTTCGGTCATGTGGTCCATGCATCGAGTATGTGGCGATAGATCTCGGTCACCGTCAATCATGATTGTACAATCCTATTAATCTCAATGGATATATCATCAATTCTGGGCAATGAATACTTATTCTTGATAGTTAGCTTATTTAGTTCGCGGTAGTCAATACAGATTCTCGTGGTTCCATCTTTTTGCTTGACGAATAAGACTGGTGCACCCCACGGTGATACACTAGGTCTAATAAACCCCCTTATCCAATAACTCCTGCAGTTGGATCTTCAACTCCTTGAGTTCTAATGGTGCCATTCTATACAGTGTCTTTGATACAGGCTGAGATCCCAAAGCTACTTCAATAGTGAATTCAATTTCTTGTTCAATCAACTCATCTGGTAACTACTCGGGAAATACATCTGGAAACTCCCATACCACTGGTATGTCTTCTACCTTCGTGCATGTAACACGTGTATCAATTATAGAACATAAGAATCCCTGACAACCTTGTTTCAACAATTTACCCGCCTGAATTGCCGACACCAAAAATGGTGGTACTACAACACCAATTCCTTGAAAAATAAATTCTCCCTATCCCGGTGGTCAAAAAATAACTCTTTTTTCGTTCACAATCAACGAATGCTTAGTTCATAGATAACCAATCCATGCCTATAATTACATCAAAATAGTTAACGGTCAACGGTATCAAGTCAACGGTCAACTCTCTATCATCTACCTGAATGTTACATGCCTTGAAAACCGAAGAAGTCATCATTAGTTGGTAAGAGGTAAAGATACCGACAAATCATATCCTAAGGGTTCAGACATGCCATGTAAATGTTTAACAAATTCACGTGCAACAAAAGAATGTGTTGACCCCGAATCTATTAAAACATGAGCTGGATGTGAACAAATCAATATATACCTGAAACCATGGAGTCGGTGGCTAAAATGTCCCCCAGTGCCAACTGATAGAACCTCCTTTGCCTTGGCTCGACCCCCTTTTCCATATCCACGTTGGTTCCAGACCTTGCCCCAGTTGTAGCCATTGAACTCGTGCCTTGTTGCTTCTTCGTTGGACAATCCTTGGCTTGATGTCTCGGTACCCTACAAGTATAGCATCTTCCTCTCATATCTGGATTAGAACTTTTTGTGCACTGGGCCCTGACTTGTGAACAAAATCTTGAAATATGTCCCAGCATTTTACAAATATTACACCAATGTTAGATGGCTAACTCCCACGTGTCGTCTATTGCATATTGGGCACAATGGAGTGGTCTCCCCAGAATAGGTATTTCTCCATTGATTTCTTGTACCAGAACCTGAACCTTGTAAAAATGTCCTCTTAGAGAACTCTTGCCCCTTCCCTTTGTCCTCATATATTCGTTTGCCTTGCTGCCCTTATCTGAATTTCTCAATATCCCTCTCCACTATCAAAGCCACATCTTGAACATCAGTCACGTTCCGATGTTGATGGGTATCAACAAGGCTGCGAATATTGCCCCTTAATCCCTCAAACTTTCGAGTTTATCGACTTCTCTTAGAATAGACCAGTATCCAAAATGAAGTAAATCATTGTACCTTATAGCATATTCATTGTAACGCCCTGAAAATCCACTTGCAAAATAGTATAAATGATTGCATTAAAATTGTAAATAGTCAAGAGTATTTTAAAACAACAAAAATAATTGCACTCGAGTGCCCAAAATTATAATTAAATTCTTCTACATGGCTAGGACCCAAATAATCTGAACACACATGGTACTCTAAACGGTGCCTCAACTTGAATTTACTCCAATTCTTCCTTTTCCTCTGCTACTGGTACCACCTGCATCTATAAGTAACACACGGAGAAGTATACAAAATGACAGGAATAGTAATTATCTCAAAAATATAGTGAATAACAGGGATCATATACAATCAATGCCATCTCACAAATTAACCGCTCACCCCCAGAGCATCATACTAGGTTCATCTTGGTAACATAGCAGGAGCCACCTCCTTACCTCACCCTTTAGCAAGCCGCATCGGACCCTTCTCAGTGCTATTGGCTATTGGTAGGTGCTCCTTATGTTAGGTTTGTGCCCTCAAACCATTACTTTATGTATGAGATGTCACGCCCCGACGTAGCATAATACAGGAAAACATTTAATTTCCCTTATGGACTCGTAGGTCGTGACAAGTGAGTATAACCAATTGTCCCAGCAAAATATAACTTAACAACATTTCTAGAGCAAAGGATACTAACAAACCATAAGTTCCAAAATTAAAACTAACTATTACAGCAGTCATAAACATAGGCACAAAACGCCTAATTCAAATGTCTAAAGCTAGTTTATTACAAACCCAAATTAAAAGGCATAGGAAAATAAAACAGCCTCCTGGAAAGTCTCCTGACTCTAAGTAGCATAGTCAAAATACCCTGGCTGCTCCTGACCCTGAAAATCTGGACATACGTCCAGGACGCATCAACGCCGTCAGCTTATGAAAGCTGGTGAGCAAAATAAACAAGTGCTCGCAATGTATATATAAGCATATAAATAACGGTGCAATTTAACTTTAAAAGCAATAGATTCAAGGTTCTAATTCCAACATAAGCCATGGGGGAAATAAAGAAAGCAATAAATATGCGACCATGCATGAACAATGTAATATCTCATCTTTCTGACTCTTTTCTCTTAACAAAACTCAACACAACCAAACCATTATCTCAGATACCAGGAATACTATCCGATCGATATCCAAAATAGCACACCAAACTAATCGCTTCAGATACCAGGAATAATATCCGATCGATATCTAAGCCACACTCAATACCATCATTTCGGATACCAGGAATACTATCCGATCGATATCCGAAACAAGCGCCTTAGATACCAGGAATAATATCCGATCGATATCTAAGCCGTACACAACACTATCACCATCGCTTCGGATATCAGGAATACTATCCGATCAATATCCAAAACGCGCGCCTTAGATACCAGGAATACTATCCGATCGATATCTAAGTCGTATACAACCATATCGCCTCCAATACCAGGAATAATATCCGATCGATATTGAGGTCGCACACCAGACCGCCACTCTTTACTCTTTTCACGCTTTCTCACACACATGCATGTTGACACAACCTCAACCCTAATATGTATGTCAATGTTTCATAAATAACACCATTAATTAATCACAAAGCCGGATAATCATACAAGCATAACTTTCGGTCTTAGTTGTTCTTGTTCGTACAATTCTTAAAACATAAGCCTTTAATACAATACATTTGCCAAACAGTTCTTTAAAAACTTTTCAAACATTTTCCAAACAGTCCCTAATAAGAAAATACAGAAACTGCTCAAACTGCCAGGTCGCGCGAGCGGGTCGCGCGCGCGAAGGGGAGAATAAATCGCGCGAGCGGATCGCGCGCGCGAAGGGGCAAAACAGGTCGCGCGAGCGAATCGCGCGCGCGAAGGGAGGGAATGGTCCGCGCGAGCGGGCCGCGCGAGCGATCCTCGCGCGAGCGGGTCGCGCGCGCGAGTTCTTGCAGAATGTCATCTTCTTCGTTTTTCCCCTGTTTTCAATTCTGGACTGAAATTTACCCATTTTCAGATTCTGTCTCAAACATGTCGTGCAATATATGGATCTCTTCAGTTTTCCGCGTAGATTAAGAATACGCGATCAATTTTAACTAATACGGATTATATTTCTAAATATTCGCGATTAAAGTGAGGGTGTCAAAACTTTAAATCAACCGTACGTCGCGATACGGATGAATTACTGTGTAGGATTTGAACCGTGGCCTATTGGGACAAAGATCTTCCATAATCAATTCACGAAATTGAATTTGGTTGAGTTTGACAAAACTCCAATTTCAAGCTTCAATGGTGAAATACATATATATACACATATACACACCTATATATACTGAAATACACGTATATAAACATGGCGAGTGAGTTTATAATACTCACAGAGGGCGCTAGTACAAAGAATTTGAGACTGAGAATATCCGCCGAGAATTCCGTCGTTGAGAATTTTTCCCGTTCTTGATCTTGATATAAATATATATGTATGAAACTATGTATGTGTGTATGAGTATGTATATACTGTATGTGTGTGT
This sequence comes from Hydrangea macrophylla, assembly GCA_033977485.1. NCBI lineage: Eukaryota > Viridiplantae > Streptophyta > Magnoliopsida > Cornales > Hydrangeaceae > Hydrangea > Hydrangea macrophylla. The sequence continues at coordinate 100,770,000 of CM066989.1, read as the reverse complement.
GTTTGTATCTTGAGAGATTAAGAGAGGTTGAGAGAATTTGGGAGAGATTGAGACACTGTGAGAGTTATGGAGAGAATGAGAGATATACACACATATATATATAAACCCACTGATTGGGCTCCAAGCAAGGCCATAAGAAACGCACGGTGTGGTCGAGCTCACGTGCTCCCACACCCCAAACGCGGTATAGACGCAGATTTAAATCAAAACTGGTATTTTACGGTTGAAAGAAAATACAGGAAAATAATATCAGTGTAGGAAATAAATTTCCCGATTTATACAAAAAATATAGATATTGATTTTGAAACCATAGAAAGTATTTTCTATATTTTGGAAATTACAGTTTGACCCCAGATAAATGTATAAAAAAAGAAATTAAAACAAATGCTCATGGAAATGAAATGCAGTATTTATCTATTAATGAAAAATAAAATACAGGGTGTTACACTCTACCCACCTTAACAGAGATTTCGCCCCGAAATCTGAGCTAACTAATCCTGAAACAACTCGGGGTATCTAGTCCTCATGTCTGACTCTAATTCCCACGACGCTTCTCCCTCATCATGATGCCTCCACTGAACCTTAACCAAAGGAACGTCTCTTCTTCTGAGCCTCTTGATACTCTGGTCAAGAATCCTCACAGGTCTATCCTTGTAGACAACATTCTGACTCGTCTCAATATCATCAAAATTAACCACGTGTGAAGGATCCCGTATGTATTTCCTTAACATACTGACATGGAACACATTATGAACACCAGACATCTTTGGTGGCAACGCGAGTCGATAAGCCACTTTCCCAACACGCTCCAAAACTTCGAACGGTCCGATGAAACGAGGTGCCAACTTTCCTCTTTTCTAACCAAAACGTACTACTCCCCGAACAGGTGAAACCTTAAGGAGTACGTGATCACCGATACTGAACTCCAAGTCCTTTCGTCGCCGATCCGCATAACTCTTGTGTCTACTCTGTGCAGTTTTCATCCTTTCCTTGACCAGTGAGATCTTCTCATTGGTCTCTCTCACCAAATCTGGTCCCAAAAGTTCCGTGTCTCCCACTTCAGCCCAACACAATGGAGATCGACATGGCCGTCCGTACAAATCTTCAAACGGCGCCATCCCGATACTCGAGTGATAACTGTTGTTATACGCAAATTCGACCAACGGCAAGTGCGTCTCCCAAGACTCTTCAAAGTCGATTGCACAAGCTCTGAGCATATCTTCCATAATCTGATTAACACACTCGGTCTGTCCATCGGTCTGAGGATGGAATGCAGTACTCATCTTGAGCGAAGTTCCCATAGCCTTCTGTAAACTTTCCCAAAATCCCGAGGTAAAACGTGCATCTCGGTCTGATACAATCGACACAGGCGCACCGTGCAGTCGCACCACTTGTTGTAGGTACATTCGACTCATCCTTTCTACTGGGTAAGTCATATTGTACGCGATGAAGTGTGCGGACTTCGTCAGACGATCCACAATTACCCAAATCGCGTCATGATTCTGTTGTGACCGGGGTAATCCAACCACGAAATCCATAGTTATATGTTCCCACTTCCATCCTGGAACAGGCAGGGGTTGCAACAATCCCGAAGGTCTCTGATGTTCGGCCTTCACTTGTTGACAAGTCAAACATTTAGACACAAACTCGGCTACTTCTCGTTTCATCCCTTCCCACCAGAAGTTTCTCTTCAGATCTTTATACATCTTTGTTCCTCCTGGGTGTACTGTCAGTCTCGATTTATGTGCTTCTTCGAGAATATCTTTTCTCAAATCTCCTGAATCTGGCACACACAATCTATCTCGACATCTGTACCCTCCATCGGCCCCAACCTTCCATTCTGTCGGGTCCTTCTCTAACATCTTTGCGAACCATACTTGAAACTTCTCATCTTCCTTCTGGGCTTCGATGATTCGACTCACAAGTGTTGGTTGTACTACGAGGCATCCAAAGTGTTGCCCGACACTTCCCTCAGAAATCTGCATATCAAATTCTGCGATTGTCTCTAAAGCTTTCCATTCCTTCAACATCAATGAAGCAATCATTCCTCGAGGCTTCCGGCTTAGGGCGTCAGCGACTACATTAGCCTTACCAGGGTGGTACTCTAATGTGAAGTCATAGTCCTTGATCAGTTCCATCCACCGACGTTGCCTCATGTTCAACTCCTTCTGAGTAAACAAATACTTAAGGCTTTTGTGGTCCGAGAACAAATCAAACTTCTCCCCATAGAGGTAATGTCTCCAGATCTTAAGCGCGAACACTACTGCTGCCAGTTCCAAATCATGAGTTGGGTAGTTCAATTCATTCGGCTTCAACTGTCGTGAACCATAGGCTATGACCTTTCCGTCTTGCATGAGGACACATCCCAATCCTTGATGCGAGGCGTCACTAAAAATAGTGAACTTCTCACCATCCTTTGGTATCGCAAGCACTGGCGCTGTTGTCAATCTCTCTTTTAATTCCAGAAAAGCGCATTCATGCTTATCAGTCCATTCAAACTTCAAATCTTTCTTAGTCAACCCAGTTAACGGGGCTGCTATCTTTGAAAAACCCTCTACAAATCTCCGATAGTAACCGGCGAGTCCCAGAAAACTTCTGACTTCTGTAGCATTGGTCGGCCGAGTCCAATTCGCCACTGCATCGGTCTTTGAGGAGTCAACTGCGATTCCTTGTTGTGAGATCACATGCCCGAGGAACTTGACTTCCTGAAGCCAGAATTCACACTTACTGAATTTAGCATACAGGCGGTGATCCTTAAGAGTCTGCATCGCGATCCGTAGATGTTGTTCATGCTCTTCCTCTAACTTCGAATAGATCAAAATATCATCAATAAAGACAATAATGAATTGATCCAAATAGGGCTTGAATACTTTGTTCATCAAGTCCATAAACACAGCCGGAGCATTCGTCATCCCAAACGGCATCACTAAGAACTCATAGTGTCCGTTTCTCGTCCTGAAAGCAGTTTTAGGTATGTCTTCCTTCCGCACCCTCAACTGGTGATACCCTGACCGTAGATCAATTTTAGAAAAGGTCGTGGCTCCTTGCAACTGATCAAACAAATTGTCTATCCGAGGTAAGGGATACTTATTCTTGATAGTAACCTTATTCAGTTCTCGGTAGTCAATACACAACCGCATTGACCCATCCTTCTTCTTCACGAATAACACTGGTGCTCCCCAGGGTGAAGTACTTAGACAAACAAAACCCAACTTCTCCAGTTCTTGAACTTGTTCCTTCAGCTCTAGTAGCTCTGTAGGGGCCATCCTGTAGGGAACCTTGGTTATAGGTCGAGTGCCTGGCACCAATTCCACACAGAATTCTATGCCCCTTTCTGGCGGTAATCCTAAAATATCTCGGAATACTTCCTCAAATTCCTTGATCACCGAGATTGATGATACTGTCACCTCTGCACTAACAACCTCAATGTTTGCTAAGCATCTGGTGAGGAACATATCACCTGAAGGGTTACATTGGAAATCAAAGAGTCGATTCCCATTGTCCGCAAATGTGATCTTCTTCCTTGCACAATCCAGCTTCGCATGATTCTTCTCTAGCCAATCCATTCCCAGGATTATATCGAACTCCTTCATCGACAGAACCACCAATCTTGCCAAAAGTTCTCGGTCTCCTAACCGTAGAGGACAATCCTTACATACATGTAATAACTTGACTGTGGCCCCTAAGGGTGAGACAGCACTCAAAGCTTCCTCTAAACGTTGCGGTACTAAACCCAACTTCCGAACAGTCTTAACAGATATAAAGGAATGTGTAGCACCCGTGTCGAATAAAACTTTAACATGAGAGTTAAACAAGGTTAGAGTACCTTCCACTGCTCGTTGCTCAGGCGGTCCCTCCTCATAAACACCTTCTTCATATCCTGTTTCTTCATAGCCGGCCGCCTCGGGGATAACAGCATTCAGGCGGGCTTGTCCTTGCTGACCGTAATTGCCTCTCCTAGGAGCCTTGCATTCCGAACTTATGTGACCTGGCATGCCACAATTATAGTACACAATTCCAGGACGATCAGCACACCTAGTTGCCCTGCAATCTTTAGCTCGGTGACCGGGATTACCACAATTGAAGCAGTTGTTGTTGTTGTTCCCTCCTGTTGCTCGAGGCGGATACTGCTGTACTGCTTGTGTCTGTTGAGGTTTTTTCCCTCCATCCCAGGTCCTTTTCTGTCCCTGAGGGTACCCTGGTTTCTATCCGGAATAACCCTTCTGCGGAGGTCGATTTCCAAATGACTTCGGATTCTGACAACCATCATTCTCTAACCCCGTAGCCAATCTCACCAGAGCTTCAAATGACTGGCCCAGATGCCCCATAGTCAAATGTCGGAGAGACAGGTTGAGACCTCGGTGATACTTCTTGATTTTCTTCTGGGGTGTGTCCACCATATGTGTAGCAAAGCGAGACAGACGCTCAAATCGAGTGGTGTACTCACGGACAGTCAGATTCCCTTGAGTTAGTTCCATGAACTCTTTCTCTCTCTTGTCCTTCTCTTCTTCAGGAAAATACTTTTCGAGAAATCTTTCCTTGAACACCACCCACGGCATTCTCCTTGCAGCTTCTTCCCCTATGGTCGCTTTTTCAGCATCCCACCAATCAGCCGCTGCGTAAGACAGCTGAAAGATAGCCAGACGCTTCTTTTCCAGATCAGTGCACTCTATGGTCTCAAAGATACGCTCCATCTGGCGTAGCCACTGTTCCGCTTGCCAGGGTTCATCAGTCCCAGCGAAATACTCAGGTCGCAGAGCGCGAAACTCCTTGAGAAGCTTGTCTCCAGTCTGGTGGGCTTGCCTTCCATTCCCATTGTGATTCCCATTCTGATCACTAACCCTCTCCAATCTTCTTACAAAAGCCTCGAACATTCCGGTTGGATCTATTACCGGGGGTGCATCTTCAATAGCGGGACGATTCCTGAGATTTCTTCCAGCCATAAAATCGAGAGAACGGTACCTATCCATTGATCAACAAGAAATTGGTCAACCTCTCGAGAAGAAGGAAAATTCTAAACGATAGGAAACGACTAAACACGGAATGAAGTCGAACTATCTTATCTTAATTCTATCTTAACGGGAGATCCTATGTGTCTTGGACAATTGGTCGAGCCATAACCTGGCTCTGATACCAAAAAGCCTGTCACGCCCCGACGTAGCATAATACAGGAAAGCATTTAATTTCCCTTATGGACTCGTAGGTCGTGACAAGTGAGTATGACCAATTATCCCTGCAAAATATAACTTAACAACATTTCTAGAGCAAAGGATACTAACAAACCATAAGTTCCAAAATTAAAACTAACTATTACAGCAGTCATAAACATAGGCACAAAACGCCTAATTCAAATGTCTAAAGCTAGTTTATTACAAACCCAAATTAAAAGGCATAGGAAAATAAAACAGCCTCCTGGAAAGTCTCCTGACTCTAAGTAGCATAGTCAAAATACCCTGGCTGCTCCTGACCCTGAAAATCTGGACATACGTCCAGGACGCATCAACGCCGTCAGCTTATGAAAGCTGGTGAGCAAAATAAACAAGTGCTCGCAATGTATATATAAGCATATAAACAACGGTGCAATTTAACTTTAAAAGCAATAGATTCAAGGTTCTAATTCCAACATAAGCCATGGGGGAAATAAAGAAAGCAATAAATATGCGACCATGCATGAACAATGTAATATCTCATCTTTCTGACTCTTTTCTCTTAACAAAACTCAACACAACCAAACCATTATCTCAGATACCAGGAATACTATCCGATCGATATCCAAAACAGCACACCAAACTAATCGCTTCAGATACCAGGAATAATATCCGATCGATATCTAAGCCACACTCAATACCATCATTTCGGATACCAGGAATACTATTCGATCGATATCCGAAACAAGCGCCTTAGATACCAGGAATAATATCCGATCGATATCTAAGCCGTACACAACACTATCACCATCGCTTCGGATATCAGGAATACTATCCGATCAATATCCGAAACGCACGCCTTAGATACCAGGAATACTATCCGATCGATATCTAAGTCGTATACAACCATATCGCCTCCAACACCAGGAATAATATCCGATCGATATTGAGGTCGCACACCAGACCGCCACTCTTTACTCTTTTCACGCTTTCTCACACACATGCATGTTGACACAACCTCAACCCTAATATGTATGTCAATGTTTCATAAATAACACCATCAATTAATCACAAAGCCGGATAATCATACAAGCATAACTTTCGGTCTTAGTTGTTCTTGTTCGTACAATTCTTAAAACATAAGCCTTTAATACAATACATTTTCCAAACAGTTCTTTAAAAACTTTTCAAACATTTTCCAAACAGTCCCTAATAAGAAAATACAGAAACTGCTCAAACTGCCAGGTCGCGCGAGCGGGTTGCGCGCGCGAAGGGGAGAATAAATCGCGCGAGCGGATCGCGCGCGCGAAGGGGCAAAACAGGTCGCGCGAGCGGATCGCGCGCGCGAAGGGGGGGAATGGTCCGCGCGAGCGGGCCACGCGAGCGATCCTCGCGTGAGCGGGTCGCGCGCGCGAGTTCTTGCAGAATGTCATCTTCTTCGTTTTTCCCCTGTTTTCAATTCTGGACTGAAATTTACCCATTTTCAGATTCTGTCTCAAACATGTCGTGCAATATATGGATCTCTTCAGTTTTCCGCGTAAATTAAGAATACGCGATCAATTTTAACTAATACGGATTATATCTCTAAATATTCGCGATTAAAGTGAGGGTGTCAAAACTTTAAATCAACCGTACGTCGCAATACGGATGAATTACTGTGTAGGATTTGAACCGTGGCCTATTGGGACAAAGATCTTCCATAATCAATTCACGGAATTGAATTTGGTTGAGTTTGACAAAACTCCAATTTCAAGCTTCAATGGTGAAATACATATATATACACATATACACACCTATATATACTGAAATACACGTATATAAACATGGCGAGTGAGTTTATAATACTCACAGAGGGCGCTAGTACAAATAATTTGAGACTGAGAATATCCGCCGAGAATTCCGTCGTTGAGAATTTTCCCCGTTCTTAATCTTGATTTAAATATATATGTATGAAACTATGTATGTGTGTATGAGTATGTATATACTGTATGTGTGTGTGTTTGTATCTTGAGAGATTAAGAGAGGTTGAGAGAATTTGGGAGAGATTGAGACACTGTGAGAGTTATGGAGAGAATGAGAGATATACACACATATATATATAAACCCACTGATTGGGCTCCAAGCAAGGCCATAAGAAACGCACGGTGTGGTCGAGCTCACGTGCTCCCACACCCCAAACGCGGTATAGACGCAGATTTAAATCAAAACTGGTATTTTACGGTTGAAAGAAAATACAGGAAAATAATATCAGTGTAGGAAATAAATTTCCCGATTTATACAAAAAAATATAGATATTGATTTTGAAACCATAGAAAGTATTTTCTATATTTTGGAAATTACAGTTTGACCCCAGATAAATGTATAAAAAAAGAAATTAAAACAAATGCTCATGGAAATGAAATGCAGTATTTATCTATTAATGAAAAATAAAATACAGGGTGTTACATGAGACATTGACACTTTAATACATGGATATCAGCATTACATTTCAATGTATGTTTCTTTCATGAGATGATTGTTAATCCTTAAGTATCATAGTAGGTAATTCATGTGTGTATGAGATACATACAAGTGAGATACATATTACTATTCTTTGATACTTAGACTTTATCACAGTGGATGATGAGACTGGTTACCTCATCAGATGTACAATGTAGCATGATTAAGTGCCATTGGATGGAGTGATTAATCTCAATCACTAGAGTGTAACTCTTAGTTAATATGTTAGTGCTTATAGTGCATTGATGGACCTGAGCTTTCCTATTGACACTTAAGGCTGTCAATTGTCGATAGGAACTCATAACTTGTATAAGGTACATGTTATCAATCTTGAGACGATTATGAATGCAGACTATGGATATGGCTGCTTTAACTTACCAATTAGTGAGGTCTATAAAAGATCAATACTTGGGTATTTTGGGAGTGTCATGTTCATAGGGTTGTGAACATATATTGTCAAGATAGAATCTACCCTCTGATTCAGAGTAAGCATTCCCTTGAGAATGTCACCAAGTTGAATACTGAGAAATGCAGTCTTGTTGATAAGTAGTTATCAACATATTTGGTAATCATGAAAGGCGAATGGGACTCAAGGAATACAAGAAGTAATCATGATTCAGGTTGACAGTAACAGTTATCCGACTACCTGGATATGATTACGAATGCTGAAGGTAGAGGAACATTAGTACACCATACAAGTCTAGTCATCACTTCGGATTTGTTCTTTTGCGTTAGAGTTCAGTTATCATTTTATAGTGGAGTAAACATTAACTGATCAGTTGGTTAGTTTGCTGATCAAAGAGTTTGATCATGGAAATTAACAACTGATCTAAGCCAACAGTAAAGAAACTAGGAGGTCCCACTCTTAGCTGTGCTAGGATGCTTGGAAAGGCACATGAGGATCCTGTCAAGACAAGTTCGATCGATCGAAGTAGTCTCGATCGATTGAACTCTAGACAGGTTCGATCGCTCGAAGATGGTTTGATCGATCGAAGCCACTTCGATCGCTTGAACGTTAGGTCGGTTCTGGGAATCTATAAATAGAGCAGCTGCATCCAGAAATCATAGTTTTTCATTTTAATACACCAGTAGCTGTAGAAACTATTTAAAAGAGCTCCCATACCTTCTCTTTCCTCTCTATTAGAGATCCCACCATCTCTAGCCTCTCTAGGAAGCATTCATAGGAGACATAAGAGTGAAGACAACCTAGTGGAGGCTGCTGCATCATCAAGAAGGTTGAAGATTTCAGAATTGGGTTCAAGACACAAAGGTATAACTCTTGTCCCATCTTGTACGCATCTATGGAATTGACGAGTAGTAGATCCTAGGCTACCAACAAGTTTTTGTAACTCAATATTTCCGTTGCGCGTTTAAAATAACTTTTAAACCTAATTTTCCTTCACCTTGCCCATGTACCATCAAAGTTTCATGGTATTTAGCTAAAAATGATATTTTAATAATATTTAACCACATAGACATGGATTCTAATAAAAAGACATCATAAACAAAAAGAGTACAAATAAGGATGACAAGGAAAATACTCCGGAGATTTAAGAGCATATTGTACACAACCCCGTACCTACAAACAAAGATTTTCCAAGCATACCCAAACATCCCCTATCTTGAGTTCTCTTCATCTCTTTCTCTATATATAATATGTGTATATACAAGCTATATATATGATGTGTTTGTGTGATGTAGGCAGAGGTGAGGAGAGAGTGGAATATGTATTGTGTATTTATAGTTAGGAAATAACTTGGGGCCAAGAGGCTTATGTCACACACACCACATATACTCCCATACATACGCAAGCACACTCAGCATATGCAATCCCTCTGTACGCTCATCACATGGGTTAGAATTAGTGCCCAAGCATTCAAGAAATGTTTGGGTATGTTGAGCTCATGGAATAAAATAATATGGTATGTCGACCTCACATGAATATTCCACACACAAATAAGAAAAATGCATTTTACGTCAATTAGTATTTTTCTAAAAAGAAATACATGATATTTTTATTAAATAATTTTATTGCTATTAATAAAATACAAGTTGTTACACTCTATCCTCCTTAAAAAGATTTTGTTCCCGAAATCAGAATATAAAATTATTTGTAAAGAAATCAAAGTTGTTAATTTTTTTTAAATTCAAGTACTAAACAAATATAGTAGTACCCTTACCAATTCCCCCAGGTGATTTAGAATTATGTACCTAAACTGAACTCAGTCCTACACATCCGACAGGCTCTGATACCAAATTGCAACGTCCCGAAAATTCACTTACAAAATAATATAAATGATTGCAATAAAATTGTAAATAATCAAGTGTAATTTAAAACAACAAAAATAATTGCACTAGTGCCCAAAATTACAATTAAATTCCTCTACATAGCTAGGACCCAAATAATCTGAACCCACATGGTACTCTAAATGGTGCCTCAACTTGAATTTACTCCAATTCTTCCTTTTCCTCTGCTACCGGTACCACCTGCATCTATAAGTAACACACGGAGAAGTATACAATATGACAGGAATAGTAATTATCTCAAAAATATAGTGAATAACAGGGATCATATACAATTAATGCTATCTCACAAATTAACCGCTCACCCCCAGAGCATCATACTAGGTTCTTCTTGGTAACATACCAAGAGCCACCTCCTTACCTCACCCTTTAGCAAGCTGCATTCGAACCTTCTCAAAGGTATTGGCTATTGGTAGGTGCTCCTTGCCCATGTACCCATCAAAGTTCCATGGCATTTAGCTAAAATAATATTTTAATAATAATTAACCAAATAGACATGGATTCCAATAAAAATACATCATAAACAAAAAGAGTACAAATAGGGATGACAAAGAAAAATACTTCAGAGATTTAAGAGCATATTGTACATATTCCCGTACCTACAAACAAAGATTTTCCAAGCATACCCAAACATCCCCTATTTTGAGTTCTCTTCATCTCTTTCTCTATATATAATATGTGTATATACAAGCTATATATATGATGTGTTTGTGTGTTGTGGGCAGAGGTGAGGAGAGAGTGGAATATGTATTGTGTATTTATAGTTAGGAAATAACTTGGGGCCCAAGAGGCTTATGTCATACACACTACATATACTCCCATACACACGCAATCACATTCAGCATATACACTCCCCCTGTACGCCCATCACATGGGTTTGAATTGGTGACTATGCATTCAAGAAATGTTTGGGTATGTTGAGCTCATGGAAAAAATAATCTGGTGTGTCGAGCTCACATGAATATTCCACACACAAATAAGAAAAATACTTTTTACGTCAATTAGTATTTTTCTAAAAAGAAATACATGATATTTTCATTAAATAATTTATTGATATTAATACAATACAAGTATTTATTTTCATTAATAACACTTTTGATGTAAAATAGGGTTATAGTATCATGACATGACTTTTGATGTCAAATAGGGATAATATGATGCATATTAACAAAGGATATGTAACCGTTCAATAAAATGTATTGACTTTAATCTAAATATATGTAGTACTTTGTAATTACCTTGTCATTCTAATATTTTCCTTTTAGATAATGGCAGAATGTTCAAACAACTTATGCAATCAAGATGGGACACCACCATAATCTAATCCTATAAAACTATTAGGGGCATTTGTCAAACAAATGGAACAAATGAATGCAAATAGAACGACCCCAAAAGCAAACATCTTGATTAGTAGATTCAAAGCATTAAACCTATATAGGTTTGCTGGAACAGCCGAACCAACCAAGGTTGAACAATGGATCCAACAGATGGAAGATATTTTCGAAGTCCTAGGTTGCATGGACATAGAAAAACGAAGAATGGCAGTGTTCCAACTAACTGCAGAAGCACGAAACTGGTGGGAAATGGTAAAGATAACCATAGGAGAAGAGCCAGCTAGGCAAATGACCTGGACAACGTTTAAACAGAAATTTTTGGAGAAATACTTCCCTGACACAGAACGAGAATGAAGGGAAAAAGAGTTCATAGAATTGACTCAAGGGAACTTGTCAGTTCTGGAACTTCAAAATCAACTTGAAGCATTGTCTCAATTTGCGCCCCACTTGATTGATACTCCAGAACGACGGACCCGAAAATTTTCCAAAAGATTAATTCCTCCAATTCATCATATGATCATTGGATGTCACCACCAGAACTACGAAGAGGTGGTAGAAGAAGCATTGGCCTTGGAGGAAGATTATCGAGAATTCAAGAAATAAATGGAAGGTAAGAATCAGGAAAAGAATGTGAAGCAAGGGTATCAATTTTTACTTTTGTGTACTTCCATGTATTTTTGGGGAAACGATAAAATTTTTCGTAGACTATGAGTTTAGTAACTATATGCCACCTATTTAATTTAAAACAGGTAAGTAGCAATTGGTTATAGGATATAATGACCAATTATAACTAATAAAGGTTATTGTAGACCTTAAAATTTTTTTTAAAAAAAAACGAAAGAAAAGGAAAAGATAAACTATTTTCTTACCTTTGACGTAAGAAGAGGAAGTGAAATTTCACCTCCCTGTGCAATGCACCATGCACCAAATATTTTTTTTATTATTTAGTAGGTGACGACATCCTATTGACGCCTTTTCTTATCACACCCAAGTGTAGGTGATCGTACAAGTAATAAAGTTCTGGAAGTCCAGGTCGAACTCACAGGGAACGGGAAGCAAAGATAGGCAATAACTATTTTGTCACAAAAAGAAAATAAAAGATGATGGATTTTTGTGGGGTTTTACTAAACTATTAGTTTTTATATTTTGTAATAAACTAATTAAAAGCCATTTTTTTCTAAGTAGTTTACGGTAAAGATTTTAACAGTGCAAAATAAATTGACTAAGATACTAGTAAGAAAAGGAAGAACAAGAAATAAAAGCTAAATTTTTGTGAGATAAACTTTTTGGATTTAATAATAGTGAGAGATATAAATAATACAGATATTTAAGCAAAATTATTAAAAACAGGAAATATTAATTAACTATGGGGAAATGATTTAAAGAATTGGGAATATGCAAACCAACACTAGATCCCACAACTTTTGTGCATTTGAAAAGCATTTGGCATTTAAGACCACAGAGTCATTCTTTATTTAAAAATAAAGTTTCACTAGCCAGGGTCATATGAAGTGTGTCAAGTTTGATATGAAACGATGTCGTTTGGTTTAAAGAAAAATAAAAATGCAATTGGGCAGTAGCCAGGTTCGAACCATGCCCGCCGAGGACGTGGTTTATTCTGCGTCCAGTCCCCACCACTCTGCCACTACACAATTGCTTGTCCATTAGTGGATAGAAATATATGTAAACACATATTTGAAATATAAATTTTGTCATATGAGTTGTTTGAGTATGCTAGGTGTTTTTTTTTAATGACAAAAGGCATAGTTTGACAATCCACATAATTATATTCTTTTTGACAAATATGTAATCTTTTGAGCCCAATATAGCCATAATCTATAAACATGTTAAATGGTCATAAACTATAGATACATAGATATTTTTTTTGCCATAAATGGAAAAACAACCGATCTAGATAAATTTGCCCATTTAAGATTAGTGCATAGAAGCTGTAGTTTCTAAGTTTTTATTGCATATCCCCAATTAAAGTTTTAGCCTACCATTTTAGAATTGAAACTGTCTTCCAAATAACCTTTTAAACAAAGATTAAATAGATGTAAACAGTGACTGTCCTATTAAAATTTAAGTTATAAAACTAAGGTAAGGGTGAAAACTAATATTAATATATATTTTTCTTTACTTAACATGACTTGGGGTTGAATTTGTGGAATCTGCAAAATAACAAAGTTTAGTACAACTAAGCCAATAAAACATAAACAAGTGGAAATACTGAATCAAAAATAAAATACTAAACCTTTGACTTTGGATTCTTGTAGGGTCACAATGGTTGAATTCCAAGAATACAAATAAGGTCAAACCAAATCCTAATTTAATTTGGGAGTGAGATATGGGTATGGTGTGCTTAGGACTTTAGTAGGTAATTATAACAACTACGTGGCTAAGAAATCTGACATTTACTTGCAAATTCTGTCTTCTAGTGAATGGAAATTGTAATACCTGTAATTTTCTTTTCTTTAATAATATTAGTTTCCGAATTTTTGGCATTTGACTGTCTAACTTTATATTATTTTAATTACGTGATGATATTGACGTGTCATAGTGTTAGTAATTAGACTGTAAGCACCGCACCGGCTCGATCGTAATAAGACTTAAACTAATTTCGTACCTGTACCTGGACATTAGAAATAATATCTAGTTGCACATAAATCGAGACTGACACATAAATCGAGGAACTTATGCATATAAATCGAGAAAGTGGCACAAAACCCAAGGTAGGCCCCACCTGGCCGGCCACATGGCAGCCCCATGTGCCACTCCTTACACTTGTCATCTCCTCCCATGACATTTGTCCACATATTGGACAAGTGTCTTTGCATGAACTCATGCAATTAACACCTAGCCATGCCAATCTCCTATATATCATGCACATACACACAATTGAGACACTTTTGTCTCTACAATCTGCACATAATTCAGAGGGAGAGAGAGCTGGAGTTATAGCTCCATGGAAGAATAGAAGAAATAGGAAGTCCATCCTTGAAGTTTGAAGATTCAAGCTTCACTAAGCTTCAACCAATATCAAGCTTAAATTTCAAGCTTTGGTGAGTATTCTAACTCACTTTAGAACCTATATAGTATGTAGTAAATGTTTAGTAAGTGTTTGATGCTGTATTTGAGGTTCTATGTAACATGCAAGTCAAATCTTTAAATCTGAGAAACAGAAACCTCCAGCAGAATGTAGTTTAGTAAAATGAGTGTTTTAAGCAGCTCCGAAATCTGAATCAAGCTAGGTTTTTTGTGGATAAATCTAACTTATTTATCTACAAATAACTCTTCAACAGCTTAGTCTAAATATCACTTCTTCATAGGTGAATGGTACATACAACGCAGTACTTTAAATCTGAGAAACAGAAACCTCCAGCAGAATGTAGTTTAGTAAAATGAGTGTTTTAAGCAGCTCCAAAATCTGAATCAAGCTAGGTTTTTTTGCGGATAAATATAATTCATTCATCTACAAATAAATCTTCTATAGCTCAGTCTAGAAATCATTCCTTCATTGGTGAAATGCATGTACACCACAGTGTTTTGAATCTGGAAAACAGAAACTTTCAGCAGAACATAGTTTAGTAAAATGAACTTTTGGAGTAGCACAAAAATAGGAATGAGGCTAGTTTTTTTTGTGAAGAAATCTAACTCATTTATATACAAAAAACTCTTCTAAAGCTTAGTCTAAAAAGCGCTCCTTCATAGGTAAAATCCATATGCAATGCAGTATTATAAATCTGGGACAGAGCAGTCCAAAAATATAGAAATGTCTAAGTAAAATAAATATTTTGAGCAGTTCAAAAATGTAATTGAAGCTAGATTATGTTGTACATGAAGATAATCCAATTATATACAATGTTCTAGTTTTGAGTTTGATCTACAAAGCAATTTATCATGCCCAAATAAATCATATCAATTCAGTCGACATAGTAAAATTAATTCCTGGCAGATTGTATAACTACTTGTATGATGTGTTTATTGATGATGCTTGCTTTTCGGTACCTGTGTGGTTATGAATATCTTGTGCTATGGTAGTGCTATCGTGTAGATGAGTATGTTAAGGCTTTCGTCTATATGGTTATTGATATCAAATCCATGTTATAGATCTATGAGCTACATGCTATGTTTTCCCGTTGTCGTGAATTTAGTGTATTGACCACTAAAAGTTCATACCCAAGCTTTTAGTATGTTGTACGGCATGATTATTGTGTCATTAACAATTGGGTAAGTTTCCATCATAAGTATATTATAACAAAATAGAATGACGGATGTATAACATAACTTCGAAAGTATAAATGAAAGTAGTTAACAAACTAAACTACAGAACGACTAACGCGAATACGGTCTAGGATACGTATGGACTAGTTGTACTTGATCAGGAGCAGCGTATGTCAAGGAAAAGTGTTGGATAGGTAAACCAGGCCATGGGGGCCGAGAGGGTAAGAAAAGGGATGTGTTGTTGAGTTGTGTAGTAGTGACTCTTGAGTATCCTTTCGGTTCTTCGTGACGAAAGGGATACGGTTAAAATGTGACTATTGTAAGTATCCTTTCGGTTCTTCGGGACAAAAGGGATATGCGTACCGCTTTCGGTTCTTCATGACGAAGCGGTGATTCTTTGAGTAAAGACTCCTTTCAATTCTTCGTGAGGAAATGGATGTTCTTGTACTCCGTAACGCTTTCGGTTCTTCGTGACGAAGCGGTGATTCTTTGAGTAAAGACTCCTTTCGGTTCTTTATGAGGAAATGGATGTTCTTATACTCCGTAACGCTTTCGGTTCTTCGTGACGAAGCGGCGATTCTTTGAGTAAAGACTCCTTTCAGTTCTTCGTGAGGAAATGGATGTTCTTGTAATCCGTAATGCTTTCGGTTCTTCGTGACGAAGCGGTGATACTTTGAGTAAAGACTCCTTTCGGTTCTTCGTGAGGAAATGGATGTTCGTGCACTCTGTAATGCTTTCGGTTCTTCATGACGAAGCGGTGATTCCTTGAGTGAAGACTCCTTTCGGTTCTTCGTGATGAAATGGATGTTCTTGCACTCCTTAACACTTCGGTTCTTCGTGACGAAGTGGTTGATGAAAGATGTTTTGGCTGATGAAAGATGGTTTGATAAACAAGAGATACTTTGGGTTTGTAAATGACGTCGGATGTTAGAAATGAATGGTAATGGCATTAAGAATGTCTAGACGAGTCTCCTGAATTGTTTGTATTCCTATCAAATAAGTAGTCGGGTACCCTAATAGTTATAATTCGACGGAGAGAATGTAAAGATCCTAAAAGACATGTTGAAAGGTAGTAAATGTATTTTTATTGTGTTTTACTATATGCGTTCCATTTGATTTAGCTTACTCACTCAGCTTTCATAAGCTGACGATGTTCATAGCGCTGGACATTCCCATGTCCAGCTTATCCAGGTGAGGAGTACCCAGGCTATGAAGCTACGCAAGAAGGAAACATTGAAGAAGATTACACTGAAGATGACTATGGTTATGCTAGTTAGAGAGAAGACTAGTAGTTATCCTCTGTAAATGTTTTTGATTATAACCAAAAGACTTAGCATATATTTCATAATAGTTTTGTAAGGCCAAGAGCCATAAGACTCTGATGTATTTATAATGATGTATTAACTAGCTAAGTGATGAGAGCTGATATTAGCTTAATATTAGCTCGATAAGGAGTAAAAAACTGACTGGATATAACCTCATTTCTCTAGTTTTACCTGCAATTGTGTTTAATTTGTTTCTTTACACAATGATATGTTTTTCATGGTATGTTGTTGTGTTTGGCTTTGTAAGTGCAGGTTCTGAAGCTAAAGGGAATTACAAGTTGAAAGGAATAACTCAAGAAACAAATTGATGAAGTCTTGATACCAATCGATTGACATAGTCTCAATCGATTGACATGTTTTCCTTACCAATCGATTGAACTATTTGTCAATCGATTGACATATTTATCAATCGATTGACATATTTGTCAATCGATTGACTTAAACTGGAAACAGTTTGTTTTAATGGCGCAAGATCTCAGCAATCAGGCGACGACCAGCCGTTATGGAATGAACCTGGACGCCTCTAGCTCATTTTTCTGACATTATATATAGAGGAGAGTAGAGAGGGCGAAGGGTTGGCTCATATTTTGTATGGTTTTGTAGGATTTGTTTGGTTATTTCGGATTAAAAGCTCAAGTTGAAAGATTTGTCTCTTTGAATTCAGTTTTAAGTTCAGGTCTATTTCCATTTCCCTTGTGGTTATACTGCTTGAGTGATTGCAAAATACTTTGGTTTGATTTGAATTCGATTCTTGAAAATTTATTGTGTTTTAGTTTAATCCATGCTTTTTGATTATAATTTTCTTAGAATTATTTCTGTTTTCATTAGATTCAACATGTCCGAGTAGTTACTGGTTGGGAATAATGTGAAGAAACATTGTTCCCAGCCCTCTGCCATGATTCTGTAAAAGAGTCAATGTCAATCGATTGAATACAGAGTTCAATCGATTGACATTGATTCCAAGTCAATCGATTGATATAAATGTCAATCGATTGAAAGCCATTTCATATCAATCGATTGATATCATGTCAATCGATTGGTATGATTATGACTTGGGTTTACTCCTTTTTGTATTCCAGTAACTATTGTTTCAGAAACTAAGTCCAAATTGATCTTTCAAGTTCAAATTGCAATCTGATTTTGGAATAAAAGCTCTTTTGAATAATTAATTCAATGAACACTTATAACAAACACTTCGAATATTCCATACTCAATTTGTTAGTTATTGTTCACAGTTTTAATTAACTTTTTATTTCAGTTCTTCATAAATAAGTGAGGCAAACGAACCACTAGATATGCAAGATTCACATACCTAGCGTCTAGAATGTTTAACTCAATCGTTTGAAATAAGGAATATTCTAAGGATAAAACCCCAACTGTTCATTCTTGTTAAAATCATGGTAGTGGCTGGTACTTTGTGGATTCACATGTTCCCAACTCTTTTTCATATTTGATTTTTATCACAGTTTTTAATCTTATCTAATTAAGTCTTTGCTTCACTTTAAATTGTTTCCTCTATTTTTTTAGGACTGTTAGAACCCCCTACTACAAGAAATCATCTTTTACTTTATTTTAGGATTCAATCTAGATTCTTCCGCCTTTATAATCCGTCCTTTGGGATTCGACCCGGTCTTACCAGTTTTTAACGCGACGCGACCGTCTACACTTGGACGTACTCTTCAGAGAACACATTTCAAGTCGTGTCAAGTTTTTGGCGCCGTTGCCGGGGACGGTAACAAAGGCCAGAATCTTTCAATTGATCCGATCTTTTCTTATCCCATTTCTATCTTTCTTTTTGTTCTTCAGAACACAAAGTTGCATTGCTTGTGTCCTTCTATGTCCTTTGATTCCACTGAAGCCTTCATCACAAATCTATTTGAAGATCCAATCCATAGTGCTGATAATCCCATTTTTACCCCATCTACTTCTAACTCAATGTCTGATACGGAGAGCCAACAAGGAGAGAATAGGCATGACCTCATCGATGACGGTCAGCGACCTTTACGAGAACTCTTGGCTCCTGATCGAACAGCCACACCTTCTTGTATCCGCATCCCTCCACACACAGGTACATTCCATTTTCGTAATGGGATGATTCAACTGTTACCCACATTTCATGGGATGGATAAAGAGAAGGCGTACTTACACATTCGAGATTTCGAAGATGTTTGTGGCACTTTCACAGATCAGACTTGCCCAAGTGATATAATCCGACTAAAGCTTTTTCCCTTCACCTTGAAGGACAAAGCGAAGTCATGGTTGTTGTCACTTAAACCGAATTCGATTTCGACTTGGCCAGCAATTCATGAAGCCTTTCTCAAAAAGTTTTTCCCTAACCGGTTAACAACTGACATCTTGAGACAAATCAAGATGTATAATCAAAAAGAGGAAGAAACTTTTGCTGAGGCATGGGAGCGTTTCAAGGATTTGTTACTGCTCTGCCTGCATCATGGTTTTGAGAAGTGGCGAACGATAAGCTTCTTCTTTGATGGCCTAAGTCCAAAGTCAAAGAAGCTCGTAGAAACTACGAGTGACGGTGAGTTCATGAGCAAAAATGCTGACCAAGCAGAAGCTCATTTTGAATGGTTAGCCGAACATGCACCGGAATGGGAAACTCAGGTGACGAGAACTCAGCCCAGTTCGAGTTCGAGTAAAAAAAGCATTTATCAACTGAAGGCGGAAGATGGCTTACTGGAGAAATACGAGCAACTGGCTCGTAAATTGGAAATTTTGGAAGCGAAGAAGGACCCGGTAATACAATTTGCATCTGAAGAATCATGTTCGAGTTGTCTACAGATGGGGCATACCTCTCAACATTGCCAAATATACCCTGTTTACCAAGAACAGAGTCCAGTAGAGGTACATGCTGTAAATGCCCCTGGTCGTTTCAACCCCAATGATAGGTGGAGTCATCCTGGTTTCGATCAAAGAAACAGTGCTGCTGCAGCAAACCCATCTCAACAGTGGCAGCCAAATAAAGGAAACCAGTACCGACCTCAGAACCAAGGGTACCACCAGAGTTACCAACCTCCTCCTACTTATCAACAAAATCAAGGGTATCACCATAACCAATATCAAAATCATCTACCTCAATCCAACTACAACCAGGGGGGCCACAACCAAACCTCATCAAACACTTATGTGCCACCTCATAAGAAGGCACAAAAAGATCCTAATACACTCATGATGCAGCAGATGATGCAGCTAATGAGTAAACTCAATACAAGTGTAGAGAGGTTAGCTGCCCAACAAGGGGATCGAGAACGAACTATGTTCCCTGCACAGACAGAGCAAAATCCTAAAGGCCAACACTCGGGTACCGGACCCTCAGGATCTGGACCACATGAGGAGGCCAAAGTTGTAACTGTGTTGAGAAGTGGAAAAGAAATTGAGAAAGTCTCTTTGCCCTCACAACCTGTAGTTAGTGATGAAGAAGAGGTAGAGAATGAAGAAGAATTGGTGGAAGAAGGAAAAGAGGGCGAAACAGTTGAGCCCAAAATAACAATTCCTGAGGATAATGAAATAAAGAGAAGACCTGGAAAAGAACCTCTCCTTGAGGAGGCACCCAAATGCCCTTTTCCGGCACCATATCCTCAGAGGTTGAAGAAACCTCTACAAGAAACTAAAAGTCAGGAGTTTCTGGAACTATTCAAACAGGTGAAAATCAATCTCCCACTCCTGGACGCAATTAAACAAGTGCCTTCCTATGCCAAGTTCCTAAAAGACTTGTGCACTGTTAAAAGGAAGCAAAGTGTTAAGAAGAGTGCTTACTTGGCATGCCAGGCAAGTGCAATTTTAAAACACGACCTGCCACCTAAATACAAGGACCCAGGCACACCAACAGTTTCTTGTATAATCGGTCAGAAGAAAGTGAACAATGCGTTACTCGATTTAGGATCGAGTGTTAATCTCTTACCTTACACTGTTTATCAACAGTTAGGGTTAGGAGAACTTAAGCCCACTCGCATTACTCTGCAATTGGCAGATCGATCAATTAAATATCCGCGAGGAGTGCTAGAAGATGTCTTAGTCCAGATTGACACTTTTGTCTTTCCTGTTGACTTCGTTGTTCTAGACACTGAACCAGTTTACAATGCTAAATCACAGATTCCGGTGATCTTTGGACGTCCTTTCCTCGCGACAATTGATGCGACGATCAAAGTAAGGAGTGGAGTTATGACCGTTGTTTTTGGGAATATGACATTAAATATCAAGATCTTTTCAAATCCCAAAATTGAAGATTTTGATGAGGAGGAAGAGGAGGTGAATTGGGTAGAAGCAGTAATTCAAGATTGCTTTGATTCAACTGCTCACTCTGATCCTGTGGAGTCCGTTATGACTAACTCATGTTATGAATTGGAAAGATACACTCCACAAGATGAAAGAATGAGTCAGATATGTTCTATCTTGGAGATTACTGAGGAGGAAGTTGCAAGAACAATGTGGACGGCTCAATATGAGCAGCTACCGCCAAAGACCAAGTTGGCTGTGCCGTCAAACTTGCAATTTCCAGAGTTGGAACTGAAAGAGCTCCCAAAAGAATTAAAATATGTATTCCTGGGAGAAGAGAAGACCTTTCCTGTAATAATTTCATCTGTTTTAAATCACGAACAGGAAGGCAAACTGATACAGTTGCTTAAGCAACACAGGAGTGCGTTAGGATGGACCGTTGCTGATTTAAGAGGAATTAGTCCATCTATATGCACCCACAGGATTTACCTTGAGGAAGATGCCAAACCTTGTCGTCAAATGCAAAGGCGTCTTAACCCAAACATGCAAGAGGTGGTGAAGAAGGAAGTTTTGAAGTTGCTGGATGTTGGGGTTATTTATCCAATTTCGGATAGTCCTTGGGTAAGCCCGACTCAAGTAGTGCCGAAGAAACCTGGCATTACAGTGGTAGAAAATAAAGCAGGAGAATTGGTACCCACACGTGTAACCACGAGCTGGCGCATGTGTATTGACTATCGACGGTTGAATGCGGTTACTCGGAAAGATCATTTTCCATTGCCCTTTATGGATCAAATGCTCGAAAGGGTAGCGGGTCACCAATTCTATTGTTTCCTGGATGGTTATAGTGGTTATAACCAAATAGAAATTGATCCTGCTGATCAAGAGAAAACCACTTTTACCTGCCCGTTTGGAACATTTGCATATCGCCGGATGCCGTTCGGATTGTGCAACGCACCTGCTACTTTTCAGCGGTGCATGCTGAGCATCTTTAGCGATATGGTAGAGAAGATTATGGAGGTTTTTATGGACGACTTCTCTGTATTTGGAAGCAGCTTTGATGAATGCTTGGAAAACCTCCAGAAAGTCTTGAAAAGATGTGAGGAAAAGAATTTGGTCCTCAACTGGGAGAAATGTCACTTTATGGTGACAAAAGGGATTGTCTTGGGACATATCGTGTCTGCTGAGGGAATACAAGTAGACAAGGCGAAGATCGATATAATTTCCAATCTTCCTGTCCCCACTACAGTTAAAGAAATACGATCGTTTCTAGGTCACGCTGGTTTCTACCGGAGGTTTATTAAGGATTTTAGTGCTGTATCTAGACCACTATGTCAACTCCTTGTTAAAGACCAACCATTTGAGTGGAACAGCAAGTGTCAGGAATCCTTTGATAAACTCAAGCATCACCTCACAACAGCTCCGATAATGCAATCTCCGGATTGGAGTCTTCCTTTTGAACTGATGTGTGATGCGAGTGACACAGCGATTGGAGCTGTTTTAGGGCAAAGGAAAGACAAAAAGCCTACTGTGATCTACTACGCTAGCAGAACCCTTGATGGAGCTCAACGTAATTATTCTACTACTGAAAAGGAGTTGCTAGCAATTGTATTTGCATTGGAGAAATTCAGGCAATATCTGATTGGCTCGCAGATCATTTGTTTCACTGATCATGCTGCATTGAAGTATCTGTTATCCAAAAAGGATACAAAACAGCGATTGATACGCTGGATTCTTCAAGAATTTGATTTGATTATCAAAGATAAAAAGGGAGTGGAGAATGTTGTAGCCGATCACCTCTCACGATTGACATTTGAAGACAATTCTTCACAATCGATTCCGATCAGTGAATCTTTCCCAGATGAGCAACTTTTTGCAACAACCAGCTTGCCCTGGTATGCTGACATTGTCAATTACCTGGCAACAGGGGAGACCCCATCCCATTGGTCCACCCCTGACAGAAAAAGGTTTCTGTCCATCGCCAGATGGTTTTACTTTGATGATCCATACTTGTTTAAGTACTGTGCGGATCAAGTAATTAGGCGATGTGTCCCTGAGGAAGATATCTCTCATATCTTAGCTTCCTGCCACTCAGAAGCTTGTGGTGGCCATTTTTCAGCCCAGAAAACTGCTCAAAAAGTGTTTAGTAGTGGTTTCTACTGGCCGACAGTTTTCAAAGACTGTTATGCATTTTGTAGAGCATGTGCTAGATGCCAAATGCTAGGAAGTTTGTCAAAGAGAAATGAAATGCCGATGACCCCGATTATTACTATTGAAATCTTCGATTGCTGGGGCATCGATTTCATGGGACCATTCCCGCCATCATCAAATTACGAATATATTCTTCTGGCGGTCGAATATGTGTCCAAGTGGGTTGAGGCCGTTCCAACAAGGAGAAATGATCACAGAACAGTGATCTCATTCTTAAAAGAGAATATTTTGTCAAGATTCGGAACACCAAAGGCCATGATTAGTGATCGTGGAACCCATTTCTGCAATAAGCCTTTTGCAGCATTGATGAAAAAATATGGGGTTAACCATAAGATTGCTTTATCATATCACCCACAGTCAAATGGTCAGGCAGAGTTAGCCAACAGGGAGATCAAACATATCCTGGAAAAGACTGTTAACATCAATAGAAAGGATTGGTCGTCACGTTTAACTGATGCTTTGTGGGCGTACAGGACAGCGTATAAGACGAATCTTGGGATGTCTCCCTACAGGCTAATTTATGGAAAAGCTTGTCATTTGCCTATGGAACTGGAGCATAAGGCATACTGGGCCACTAGATTGCTAAATTTTGACATTCATGAGAGTGGCACATTGAGGAAGTTACAACTCAATGAATTAGAGGAGATCAGAAATGATGCATATGATCGCGCTCGAAATTATAAGTCAAAATTAAAAGCTAAGCATGATCAATCGATCCTGAGAAAGAAGCTTGAACCGGGACAGAAAGTTTTACTTTACGATTCTAAGCTTCATCTTTTCCCCGGAAAGCTGAGGTCGAGGTGGATAGGACCTTTCATTGTCAAGGAAGTGTTTCCACACGGAGCAGTGGAAATCGTTAATTCCAAGAATGGTAATGCTTTCAAAGTCAATGGGCAACGTTTAAAACCATTTTTGGAGAAGTTCGAACCAGAATCAGAGACCATCCAATTGGATGATCCTGATTATTCTTCTTGAAAAATCTTGAGAACCTTGCGTTGTTGTATAATAGTTTTCTTTTCTTGTGTGCTTCTTTATTTTCTGTTTCCTCTTATTCTAATTCTGTCTTTTTGATTGGCTTTAGGATGAATCCATTGCACTTCCTGCCACATCTGCTCTACCATGGGGTCCGTTCTCCAGGAACCCCAGAACCGAGGGAGCAAGAAAGGCCAATTTTTACTCCACTTTCCAGTTCATGCCCAGATTCCCCTATTGCAGTAATCGCCAATATGAATACCTGGGATTTGCTTTGCGCAGTTCGTGAAATTCTGGAAGACCTTCAAATCAACTCGGACGGGGAAGTTGTGGAGTACTCTGTGGATTATGCTGTGGGAGAAGACTTTTCTTCCCCTGAACCTGAGCAGAAGTGATAATTCCTATGGCAGATGAATAAAGACAGAATTTTGTTTCTTGTTTTCTTTGTGTCTGTTTGTTTCCCAACCAAGATCTTGTACTCTTTGGATGATAATAATCCATTTCGAACTTTGAATTGATTATGTTTGGAATAAATTCTTCCTATTTGTGTAATTGATGAGTCTAATGCTTGTTCGAATGATCAAAAGTCTTGTTTCTGTCTTACAAATGCATTCTTAAACTGTTGGGGGTGATCACATGAGGATAATTTGGGTTCCCATGAATTTCTTATTCAATCGATTGATATTAATGTCAATCGATTGGTATAAATGGTTGTCAATCGATTGACAATTTTATCAATCGATTGACTTGAATTGTGTTCAATCGATTGACATATCTTGTCAATCGATTGAAAATCCCTCCAGACGTAATGTATACTCTTCTCCCTCTCCCTCTCCCTCATTCATTTCAAATCCTGTGAGAGAGAGAGGGAGGAGGCGATTTCCAGGGAAGTATGAGGTAAACCTCTCCCCATCATTTCATCATCATCATCCCTCATCATCTTCATCTTCATCATCTTCATCTTCATCACCACCGCCGCGGCCACTGTCCTCGCATGGATAGAGGGTGAAGGGAAAGGAAAGGGATTCGGGCCTCATTTCATCACCATCATCTTATTCATCATCATCAATCTCGTTGTCATCTTTTTGGGGTCAAACTTTCTGCTGCGATTCCAGTTGAGGTAACCCCCGAACCCATTTCACTTTCTCCCCTTTTTCATTGATCAAATCAATTGAGGGAGTCCCTCATGGTCTTAAGACCATTAATTTAATCAAAGGGGGACGTGAGACCTTGTTGTGGGCAGCCCCCTGTGATCACTGATGTCAATCGATTGACATCAGGGTTCAATCGATTGGAACTCAACTTCAATCGATTGACAACTTATGTCAATCGATTGACATAAACAGAGAAGCAGATTCTTAATTCTTTCATCCTAACTCTCTGTTATGCTTCTTTTGCAGCTCCCATGGCTCCGAAACCCAAAGACAGTGGGCCCCACCCAGAAAAGTCAACCTCTCTCGAGATTCCGGACCCACCGCTCGCTCACGGGTTCAGGAACGCCAAAGAGAACACATGGTACACCAAATACTTCCGAACACGCGCGATCATGGTTGAAAGGCAGTTCGAGAATTTGTGGAGCGACGACAAGATTCCATTCCATTTGGCCCGTCTTCGAGTTTTTCCCGATTGGCTCCCGGTTCTGACAGCGGATAAGCAAGTTCGGCCTTCATGGATTCGAGCGGCATGTGCTAGCATGGTTAAGGTGCAAGACGTCCCTTACACATATTTCTCGTGTGTATCGGGACAGGCGATCGAGTTCAGCCCAGCCACAGTTGCTCAGGCGCTTGGTATCCCCGAGGTTCCCGATCATATGTACCCTATTCACCCTGACCGCTCTTTTCCATCTTATGATGTTGTGGCCACGGAGATTTCAGGAGGGAAGGTTAAGAAGTATTCTGGGATCACGGTGTTCGACGACCATGATTTGACGATGGACTACCACCTGTTGCACCTGACACTCTGCAGTTGCATTCTTCCCACTACTTATAAGTTGGACTTCGCCGGGTGGTACACTAGAGTTTTGTATGCTATCGGGACAGGATTACCTATCTGCCTCGCCCGACTCTTCATAGAGTTTTTCATTGAGCCTACACGTCATCCTGGTAAATCTCAGCACTTGAAGGGTGCGTGGGCAATTCATCGGGTTTGTGAGGTGGCTGGTTTAGAGGCACCAGCTGGTGAGGTTCTGCAGAAGTCAAAGTTGGGAGTTTTTGGAGAGTCTGTGGCTCGGCGATCGCTGTCACAGTTCAAAAATAAGGCGAAAGGAAAAGGAAAAAGTTGGTGAGAGTAGTAAGAGAAAGAAGAGAAAGAGAGGAGATGTGACGTCAGAGGAGGAAGACGTGGACCCAGGGACGCCTACTGAGGCGGAGGGTCAGGATACGGAGGTAGCTGAGGAGGAGGAGGATGAGGACTCTGGGACGCCGACTGAGGCTGAGGGTCAGTATGAGTTGAGGATGCGTGAGCCACCTATAGCCTCTACACCACCTACAGCCCCTGCACCACCTACAGCCTCTACATCTACCCCTCCATCCCTTCAGACTATCTATGACTTCTTGCTAGAGGAGCGAGCCGCGAGGGTACAGCTTCATGCGCAGATTAGAGAGCTCACAGCTGAGCAGTTATTATTAGCTACCCAGATGTCGCGGCTAGGTGGACAGATTGAGCAGATTTCGATGTTGCTTGGGATTGAGCAATCCTTGCGCTTATCTATGCCACCTCCACCGTCAGATCCAGCTTCGACATCGGCTCAGCCAGAGGGCGTTACCTTAGCTACATCTCCACCGCCACCTCCTTCAGCTGCTGTTCCCTCACCGGTTGCGAGTGACCCGGCGACTGTCGCCCAGACTGGGACAGCTGTCGAGGGTGACGGTGATGTAGCTATTGATCCTGCTGAGCCTTAGGAGGGAGTGATGGAGAGCGAGAGAGTATTTTGTTAATCTTATTTTGTAATCTCTCTTGTATGGTATGTAGATGTGTGGATGGTTTATTTTGGTTGGTTGGAAAGCTGGGTTGTATAGTTTATGTTCGCTTATATCTGTACTTGGATTTCAGTAATTTTGGACATTCATATTACAGATAGCTCTTTTTGTTCATGGATTATGCTTCTATTGTTGATACTTTCAATTATTATCCTTTTACTCTTGATCTTGGTTGTGTGCGGAGGTTGTTATATTAAACCAGGTGTATTTTCTGATGTGTATGGAAATGCTTTAATCAGGTGATATCTTCTTTTTCTTGAAATACTTCCATTGTGGACAATGTCGATTTCAGTTGGGGGTAGGGAATAGATATCCACCTGTTTTTCTCGCTTGAATTTAAAATGCACACCTCGCTTGAATTTAAAATGCACACCTGTTTAATATTTGAATTTCCGAGTTTCTAGCTTTCTTAGTTTGTTTTGAATTAAAAAAAAAAAAAAACTGTTGTCAAAATTTCTAAACTATAAAAACTTCGTTCCTCCTAGCTAAATTATTGTGCAATGATGCATTCATGTTTTCCTTACTATATTATGGATTTCGATTACATGTTACTTAGTCACTAATCTAGTTTTACGTCCATAGCACGAATATATCCTGAAACAATTCCACGCGAGTTGACAATCACGAAAGAATCTTTGAATGAGAATGAAATACGATTGTCATGATTAATGGATTAATAGTGAAACTTTTAACCCTAGTGAGTTTTGAGCCATTCTTTTATTCTGAGGGTTGATCACAAAACTCGTGTTAATTCTTGAAATACACTTTTATCTCGTTGAGAGTCTCATTCTTATTTCATTTGGCTGATGCATCAGGAGAACGTTCAGGATTTACTAATTTTAAAACTCAGGAAATACTTGAGATAAGTTATAATGTCTAGAAGATGATTTAGGCCATCGTTTCTTCACCTCATCTCTCGAGGAAATCTAAAACCTCACTTACCTATCACAAATCAAGGTCTCTACCTAAAATCACCTTTTTATAATCAAGTATGTGACGATTTCGTGAAAATAGTTAAAGGAGAAAAAGGAGAAGTGATTGCAGATATATATATATAAAAAAAAAAAAAAGAAAAGAAAAGTGGAAAGCAAGAAAATAAAAGAAATTGGAGGATTGTTAAATAAAAGAAGTGAAGTGGAGTTGGTATTACTATGTCACATGCTTGAACCCATTTTTCACAGTCCATTCTCTCTTACCTCTCCTCATATTTCTGTCACAAGTCCTAAGGATTCTGGATTAATTTTAACAAATCTCGAGTATGAAATGAGTTTTCCACAGTAAATCGCTCCTGTTGTAATTAGTATTCCATCCATGAGACTCATGCACCTCAAATAAGCGTTTTTCAGTGTCTAGTATGTAAGCATGTTTGATTGCCTCTACATTTACTCATTTGAGCTTCATACTATGAGTGCATAAGCTTTACGCCAGTTTCAGAGTGATTTCTATTTTGAGCGTAAACCGTGTGAGAATTGAGTTGGAACTATGAAGTCTTAATCATGTCAATCTGAAGAATTCTAAGATAAAGATTTATATCGTAGTTGTTAACTCCCCACACACACACAAGGATATATAAAGGCTGTGAATGTAGTTTAACTTGAATAAGTTACTTTGTAACATGTTGTTTACTTCCATAGCATAGTAAAGGAATTCATATCCTTGTTAAGCAGAATTTTTAGCATAAAAGAGAAATTGAAGCTTTGACAAGTTTGGAAATTTGACATCTGAATTTTGTGGGTAAATTCTCTGAAAACCCTCACGAGACACAACTCGTCCATTAGGGTAAACCTAAGGGTTCAAAGGCTTGTTGCATACGCTAAATGCAACCGCGATTCCTGCGACAGTGAGTTAGGATTTCCCTTTTGTTTTAGCTCAATAAAACTGTAACGATAATAGTTGGTCGTCTCAATTTGTGTTAATTCCGCTTCATTGCTAGAGACTAGCAAAACGCTAGTTGGGGGTCGTGATAAGAGCTGATATTAGCTTAATATTAGCTCAATAAGGAGTAAAAAACTGACTGGATATAACCTCATTTCTCTAGTTTTACCTGCAATTGTGTTTAATTTGTTTCTTTACACAATGATATATTTTTCGTGGTATGTTGTTGTGTTTGGCTTTGTAAGTGCAGGTTCTGAAGCTAAAGGGAATTACAAGTTGAAAGGAATAACTCAAGAAACAAATTGATGAAGTCTTGATACCAATCGATTGACATAGTCTCAATCGATTGACATGTTTTCCTTACCAATCGATTGAACTATTTGTCAATCGATTGACATATTTATCAATCGATTGACATATTTGTCAATCGATTGACTTAAACTGGAAACAGTTTGTTTTAATGGCGCAAGATCTCAGCAATCAGGCGACGACCAGCCGTTATGGAATGAACCTGGACGCCTCTAGCTCATTTTTCTGACATTATATATAGAGGAGAGTAGAGAGGGCGAAGGGTTGGCTCATATTTTGTATGGTTTTGTAGGATTTGTTTGGTTATTTCGGATTAAAAGCTCAAGTTGAAAGATTTGTCTCTTTGAATTCAGTTTTAAGTTCAGGTCTATTTCCATTTCCCTTGTGGTTATACTGCTTGAGTGATTGCAAAATACTTTGGTTTGATTTGAATTCGATTCTTGAAAATTTATTGTGTTTTAGTTTAATCCATGCTTTTTGATTATAATTTTCTTAGAATTATTTCTATTTTCATTAGATTCAACATGTCCGAGTAGTTACTGGTTGGGAATAATGTGAAGAAACATTGTTCCCAGCCCTCTGCCATGATTCTGTAAAAGAGTCAATGTCAATCGATTGAATACAGAGTTCAATCGATTGACATTGATTCCAAGTCAATCGATTGATATAAATGTCAATCGATTGAAAGCCATTTCATATCAATCGATTGATATCATGTCAATCGATTGGTATGATTATGACTTGGGTTTACTCCTTTTTGTATTCCAGTAACTATTGTTTCAGAAACTAAGTCCAAATTGATCTTTCAAGTTCAAATTGCAATCTGATTTTGGAATAAAAGCTCTTTTGAATAATTAATTCAATGAACACTTATAACAAACACTTCGAATATTCCATACTCAATTTGTTAGTTATTGTTCACAGTTTTAATTAACTTTTTATTTCAGTTCTTCATAAATAAGTGAGGCAAACGAACCACTAGATATGCAAGATTCACATACCTAGCGTCTAGAATGTTTAACTCAATCGTTTGAAATAAGGAATACTCTAAGGATAAAACCCCAACTGTTCATTCTTGTTAAAATCATGGTAGTGGCTGGTACTTTGTGGATTCACATGTTCCCAACTCTTTTTCATATTTGATTTTTATCACAGTTTTTAATCTTATCTAATTAAGTCTTTACTTCACTTTAAATTGTTTCCTCTATTTTTTTAGGACTGTTAGAACCCCCTACTACAAGAAATCATCTTTTACTTTATTTTAGGATTCAATCTAGATTCTTCCGCCTTTATAATCCGTCCTTTGGGATTCGACCCGGTCTTACCGGTTTTTAACGCGACGCGACCGTCTACACTTGGACGTACTCTTCAGAGAACACATTTCAAGTCGTGTCACTAAGTACTTTGACATCTCTTTATAATATATTCCGGTAAGTAAATGATGGTGTTATCCTTTTATTATATCGTTTAGTTATTATTATTTGGTCATGGACAATTCGGCACTGCAACCAGTCACGCGCCTCAGGGTCCAAGATGAAAATTTTAAAATCTTAAAATTTTTCCATATTTTGGCTACGCCGGGGCGTGACAGGGATTTTTGGTATCAAAGCCTTAGGTTAAGAAGTGTGCACCAATTGTCCTACACACTTAAGATATGAACCTTAAGATAATTTTGTGATTAGCATGGTACCTTATTACATCCCGGATGGATGTGGAGGACTTTTGGGATAGGATTTCCAATATCTAGAATTTTACTTGTAATAGGGTTAGTAGCCCATCTTTTGTGTATATAGTTGTACTTAGGCTTGAAACACGTGTTAGTAGTAACATGTACGCCTTTTCTATGTAAATGTTTTCTTTGTAGCTATGTTGTACCATGAAATATTTAAAGTTATCATTAAAGACTAATTTCTTTTATATGATGCTCTACATGATAATGTGAATACTTGATATATTATGTACTTATATTAGAATTGCTATCTATACATTCAGCCGTTTATATCTCGTATCCCTGTTTAGGATTGGAGAGTAACCGATAGATATTCATGTAGGTAGATAAGCACACAAGCAGAATGGCGGGAAGACCAAGAAGAAATTGTAACGGAGGATCATCAGATCCTATTCCTAAAGGAATCGATCCTACTAGAATCTTTGGCGCATTTCTGCAGCGTCTGGACCATATAGGCAACAACCACGGTAATGGAAACGGTAACAACAACGACAATCTCCAAAGACCACCACCTCAGACACACGACAGATTAATGGAAGGATTCAGGGCTTTGCGTCCTGATAGGTTCGACGGCACTGGTGAATCCTGGCGAGCAGAGCAATGGCTAAGGGATATGGATCATATCTTTGAATCAATCAAATGCTCGAGACAGAGAAGCGCCGTCTCGCCATTTTCCAACTCACTTATGCGGCAGCCGATTGGTGGGAAGCCGAGAGAGCAACTATTGGAGTAGAAGCTTCAAGGAGGATGACACGGACTTCCTTTCGGGAGAAGTTTTTGGAGAAGTATTTCCCCGACGATGAAAAGGACCAGAAAGAGAAAGAATTCATCGATTTGACACTAGGAAATAGGAGTGTAAGAGAGTAGACGACATAATTCGAACGCCTATCCTGCTTTGACCCTCACATGATTGACACTCCTCAAAAGAAGATCAAGAAGTTTCACCGAGGACTCAATCCGCACCTCCGGCATCTAGCATTGGGACACCTGAATCAAACTTTTGAAGCTTTGGTCAGGTTAGCGGTAGGTTTGGAAAGAAATGGCTGCCAAGGCCCGAAGCAAATGGTACACCGACCACCCCCGCCAAAGAACGGACCACGAGGAAGACCTTTGACTCAGTTCCAAGGAAACAAGCGCCCATGGAACAGCGGCAAGAAACTAGGACCCACCCTTTCTCGGGACAAGAACGTAGTACCTCCTGCACCATAAAAATTGACCACTACTACCGAGAACAACAGGCATGGATGCTTCAAATGTGGGATCCCCGAACACATGGCTCGAGATTGCACAGTCCCCAGGGACAATTATCAAATTAATGTTGTCTGTTACAACTGTGGCAAGAGGGGACAAATGAGCAGAGAATGTAAGGCACCAAAAGGAAACTATCATGGGCCTACTACTCAAGGCCAAGCTGGTAAGGCTCAACTCAATGCTATCATACACGAGGCAGCTGGCTATGATGAAAAGGAACAGCAGAACTTGGAAGGTACACTCTCATTATATGCTAGTCGAGCTTAAGTACTTTTTGATACGGGTGCTACGAATTCGTTTATTGTCTTTGAGATTGTACGACGATTGGGTTTAGTACCCCAAGCACTTGAGGTAGCCCTAAACGCGATATCACCTTTGGGAATAACCGTGAAGCTAGGAAAGGTGTGCAAGGACTGCACTTTGACATTGGAGGATAGGAACCTACCTACAGATTTAATTGTTCTGCCAATGAAGGAGTTCGACGTAATCTTAGGATTTGACTGGCTTACTAAGTATCATGCGAAGTTAGATTGTGTTGGTAGGTCAATTACATTTTCAGTACCTGGAGGTACACCTGACACCTTTCTTATAAGTCGTTTAGCCGCTATGGAAACTATAGGCTCAGAATTGACGATCGCTCAGATTGCGATAGTCCAAGACTATGAGGATGTCTTTCAGGACATTTTCGGATTACCACCGAAGGGCGAGATCGACTTTTGTATTGAGTTAGTACCCAGAATGACACCGATATCCAAGGCTCCTTATCGTATGGCCCCAACGGAAATGCTAGAGCTAAAGAAACAAGTGCAAGAGTTAGAAGATCTTGGATTTATTAGACCAAGGACGTCACCTTGGGGAGCCCCGGTTCTATTTATTAGAAGAAGGATGGAAATCTTTGACTTTGTATCGACTACAGAGAGTTGAATAAGGTTACTATTAAGAACAAGTACCCGCTTCCCAGGATAGACGATTTGTTCGATCAACGACAAGGAGCGACGACCTTTTCGAAGATTGACTTACGATTTGGGTACCATCACTTACTTGTTAGGCCGGAAAATATACCAAAAACAGCTTTCAGAACAAGATCTGGGCACTACGAGTTCTTAGTTATGCCTTTTGGATTAACTAATGCCCCGGCGATATTCATGGATTTGATGAATCGGTGTTCAGACCCTTCTTGAATCAATTCATCATCGTGTTTTTCGACAACATCCTTATTTATTCGAAGAATGATGAAGAACATGAGAAGCATGTAAAGATTGCACTTCAGACACTTAGAGAAAATTGTCTCTATGCTAAGTTCAGTAAGTGTGAGTTTTGGCTGAAAGAAGTCAAAATCTTGGGACATGTAGTCTCACAGAACGGAATTTCAGTAGACTCAACCAAGACGGACGTAGTTTCTAGTTGGAATAGACCAACCAACGCATCAGAAATACGAAGTTTCCTTGGATTGGCTGGATACTACAGGAGATTTGTGGAGGGTTTCTCAAGGATCGCGTCTCCTTTAACCGGACTAACAAAGAAGGATTCAAAGTTTGAGTAGAAGGACAAGTACGAATGCGCCTTTCAGGAATTAAAGGAGAGGTTGACCTCAGCGCCAGTGCTAGCTATACCCAATAGTGGTGAACAGTACACTATCTATAGTGACGCTTCATATCAAGGACTAGGATGTGTACTTATACAGAATGGTCAGGTGATCGCTTATGGATCTAGGCAATTAAAGCCACCTGAATTAAACTACCCTACACACGATCTGGAATTGGCTGTAATTGTCTTTGCACTTAAGATTTGGAGGCACTACCTCTATGGAGAGAAGTTTGACCTGTTCTCAGACCAGAAAAGCTTGAAATACATGTTCTCTCAAAAGGAACTAAACATGAGACAACGACGCTAGATGGAGCTACTTAAAGACTACGAATTTAATTTGTAGTACTACCCCGATAAGGAAAATGTAGTCGCAGATGCTTTGAGCAGGAAACCCCGAAGGTTAATTACCTCACTTTTAATCAGGGAATGGAAAGCCTTAGAAGCTTTAACGGAATTTGACTTTTAGACTGCGAGACCAGGTAATGGATGACCTTTTGGAAGTCTTATGGTGCAGCCAACCCTCATTCATCGCATACTCGAAGCCCAAGAGAAGGACGAGGGATTGTGGAAATGGTTAGAGAAGGCGAAAGCAAAGGACCTGACTGAATGGAACATTGGAACAGACGGAGGTCTCAGATGTAAGAATAGGTTATGTGTACCCAACACGGATAATTTGAGGAAAGACATTCTAGATGAAGCACACAAGTCGATAATGACCATACATCCCGGTGGAACAAAGATGTACAAAGACTTAAAAAGGAACTTCTGGTGGGAAGGCATGAAAAGAGAAGTCGCAGAATACATAGCCAAATTACCTACTTGCCAGCAAGTCAAGGCGGAACACCAACGACCTCCGGGATTACTACAACCTCTACCAGTCCCAGAATGGAAATGGGAGCATATCACCATGGATTTTGTTATGGGATTGCCAAGATCTCAATAGAACCATGATGCTATTTGGGTAGTTGTTGATCGACTGACCAAATCAGCCCATTTTATTGCATATAACATGACCTATCCTGTCGAGAAGATGAGTCGACTTTATCTGCAACAAGTTGTGTGGTTACATGGGGTACCGGTGTCAATAGTATCAGATCGAGATTCGAGATTCACCGCTGGATTTTGGGAGAGTCTTTAGAAAGCGATAGGAACGTCTCTGAAGTTAAGTTTTGCATTTCATCCACAAACTGATGGACAAACAGAAAGGACGAATCAAGTAATGGAGGACATGCTTCGAGCTTGTGTAATCAATTTTGAAAGTTCATGGGAAACTCACTTACCGTTGGTTGAGTTTGCCTATAACAACAGTTTTCATTCGAGCATAGGGATGGCACCGTTTGAAGCACTATATGGAAGACCATGCCGATCACCTTTGTGTTGGGCTGAAATTGGGGATGGCAAACTGTTGGGAACAGACTTAGTCCAGGAGACCAATAAAGGAATCAATACAGTAAAGGAAAGAATGAAGGCAGTACAAACTAGATACAAGAGCTACGCGGACAAATGACGTCGAGACCTAGAATTTAAAGTTGGAGATCATGTTTACCTGAAAGTTTCCCCGGTTCGAGGCATAGTAAGGTTTGGACAGAAGAAGGGAAAGCTATCGCCACGCTACATTGGAAAGTTTAAAATTCTGAATCGCGTAGGAAAAGTAGCCTACAGGTTAGCATTACCACCCAAAATGTCGGGAGTTCATAACGTATTCCATGTAAGTATGCTGAGGAAATGTCTTCATAACCCGGCACACGAGATCGACTTCAGTGATATCGAAGTAAACGACAATGCTACATTCATTAAAGGACCTGTAAAGATTCTGGATCATGGAATCAAGAAGCTGAGAAACAAAGAGATTCCGCTGGTAAAGATTCAGTGGAAACACTATGACGAAGGAGAAGCCTCTTGGGAGCTGGAATCGGAAATGCGAGAAAAATTTCCTTTTCTTTTTAATGACTAGATAGTCCAGATTTCGAGGACGAAATCCTGTAATAGGTGGTAGAAGATGTAATACCTGTAATTTTCTTTTCTTTAATAATATTAGTTTCCAAATTTTCGGCATTTGACTGTCTAACTTTATATTATTTTAATTACGTTACGATGTTGACATGTCATAGTGTTAGTAATTAGACTATAAGCACCGCACCGGCTCGATCGTAATAAGACTTAAACTAATTTCGTACCTGTACCTGGACATTAGAAATAATACCCGGTTGTGCGTAAATCGAGACCGACACATATATCAAGGAACTTATGCACGTAAACCAAGAAAGTGGCATGAAACCCAAGGTGGGCCCTACCTGTCCGGCCACATGGCAGCCCCATGTGCCACTCCTTACACTTGTCATCTCCTCCCATGACATTTGTCCACATATTGGACATGTGTCTTTGCATGAACTCATGCAATTGACACCTAGCCATGCCAATCTCCTACATATCATGCACATACACACAATTGAGACACTTTTGTGTCTACAATCTGCACATAATTGAGAGGGAGAGAGAGCTGGAGTTATAGCTCTATGGAAGAATATAAGAAATAGGAAGTTCATCCTTGAAGTTTGAAGATTCAAGCTTCACTAAGCTTCAACCAATATCAAGCTTAAATTTCAAGCTTTGGTGGGTATTCTAACTCACTTTAGAACCTATATAGTATGTAGTAAATGTTTAGTAAGTGTTTGATGTTCTATTTGAGGTTCTATGCAACATGCAAGTCAAATCTTTAAATCTGAGAAACAGAAACCTCCAGCAGAATGTAGTTTAGTAAAATAAGTGTTTTAAGCAGCTCCGAAATCAGAATAAAGCTAGGTTTTTTGTTGATAAATCTAACTCATTTATCTACAAATAACTCTTCTATAGCTTAGTCTAAATATCACTTCTTCATGGGTGAAATGTACATACAACACAGTATTTTAAATCTGAGAAACAGAAACCTTCAGCAGAATGTAGTTTAATAAAATGAGTGTTTTAAGCAGCTCCGAAATCTGAATCAAGCTAGGTTTTTTTGTGGATAAAGCTAACTCATTCATCTACAAATAACTTGTGTATAGCTCAGTCTAGAAATCACTCCTTCATTGGTGAAATGCATGTACACCGCAGTGTTTTGAATTTGGAAAACAGAAACTTTCAGCATAACATAGTTTAGTAAAAAGAACTTTTGGAGCAGCTCAAAAATAGGAATGAGGCTAGTTTTTTTTGTGAAGAAATATAACTCATTTATATACAAATAACTCTTCTAAAGCTTAGTCTAAAAAGTGCTCCTCATAGGTAAAATGCACATGAAATGCAATACTATAAATTTGGGACAAAGCAGTCCGAAAATATAGAAATGTCTAAGTAAAATAAATATTTTAGTAGTTCAAAATTTTAATCGAAGCTAGGTTTTGAGTTTGATCTACAAAGCAATTTATCATGCCCAAATAAATCATATCAATTCAGTCGACATAGTAAAATTAATTCCTGGTAGATTGTATAACTACTTGTATGATGTGTTTATTGATGATGCTTGCTTTCCAGTACCTGTGCGGTTATGGATATCTTATGCTATGGTAGTGCTATCGCGTAGATGAGTATGTTAAGGCTTTCGTCTATATGGTTATTGATATCAAATCCATGTTATAGATCTATGAGCTACATGCTATGTTTTTCCGTTGTCGCGAATTTAGTGTATTGACCATTAAAAGTTAATACCCAAGCTTTTAATATGTTGTACAGTACGATTATTGCGTCGATAGCAATTTGGTAAGTTTCCATCGTAAGTATATTATAACAAAATAGAATGACAGATTTATAACGTAACTTCGAAAGTATAAATGTAAGTAGTTAACAAACTAAACTACGGAACGAGTGACGCGAATGCGGTCCACGATACGTATGGACTAGTTGTACTTAATTAGGAGCAACGTATGTCAAGGATAATTGTTGGATAGGTAAACCAGGCCATGGGGGCCGGCAGGGTAAGAAAAGGGATGTGTTGTTGAGTTGTGTAGTGGTGACTCTTGAGTATCCTTTCGGTTCTTCGTGACGAAAGGGATACGGTTAAAATGTGACTATTGTAAGTATCCTTTCGGTTCTTTATGACGAAAGGGATACGTGTAACGCTTTTGGTTCTTCGCGACGAAGCTGTGATTCTTTGAGTAAAGACTCCTTTCGGTTCTTCGTGAGGAAATGGATGTTCTTGTACTCCGTAACGCTTTCGGTTCTTCGTGACGAAGCAATGATTCTTTGAGTAAAGACTCCTTTTGGTTCTTCGTGAGGAAATTGATGTTCTTGTACTCCGTAATGCTTTCTGTTCTTTGTGATGAATCGGTGATTCTTTGAGTAAAGACTCCTTTCGGTTCTTTGTGAGAAAATGGATGTTCTTGTACTCCGTAACGCTTTCGTTTCTTCGTGACGAAGCAGTGATTCTTTGAGTAAAGACTCCTTTCGGTTCTTCGTTAGGAAATGGATGTTCTTGCACTCTGTAATGCTTTCGGTTCTTCATGACGAAGCGGTGATTCCTTGAGTGAAGACTCCTTTCGGTTCTTCATGACGAAATGGATGTTCTTACACTCCTTAACACTTCGATTCTTCGTGACGAAATGGTTGATGAAAGATGTTTTGGTTGATGAAAGATGGTTTGGTTAGCAAGAGATACTTTGGGTTTGTAAATGATGTCGGATGTTAGAAATGAATGGTAGTGGCATTAAGAATGTCTAGACGAGTCTCCTGAATTGTTTGTATTCCTATCAAATACGTAGTCGGGTACCCTAATAGTTATAATTCGACGGAGAGAATGTAAAGATCCTAAAAGACATGTTGAAAGGTAGTAAATGTATTTTTATTGTGTTTTACTATATACGTACCATTTGATTTAGCTTACTCACTCAGCTTTCATAAGATGATGACGTTCATATCGCTGGACATTCCCATGTCCAGCTTATCCAGGTGAGGAGTACCCAGGTTATGAAGCTACGCAAGAAGAAAACATTGAAGAAGATTACACTGAAGATGACTATGGTTATGCTAGTTAGAGAGAAGACTAGCAGTTATCCTCTGTAAATGTTTTTTATTATAACCAGAAGACTTAGCATATATTTCGTAATAGTTTTGTAAGGCCAAGAGTCATAAGACTCTGATGTATTTATAATGATGTATTAACTAGCTAAGTACTTTGACTTCTCTTTGTAATATATTCCAGTAAGTAAATGATGGTGTTATCCTTTTATTATATCGTTTAGTTATTATTATTTGGTCATGGATAATTCGGCACTGTAAACAGTCACACGCCTCAGGGTCCAAGATGAAAATTTTAAAAATTTTCCATATTTTGGCTACGCCGGGGCGTGACAGAAATATTGCTATAAAACTGAAAATTTGGGATTTCAAACTATTTTAGGGGACAACTATAAGTACTACTAGACTAAAAATATTAAATCTAATTTTAAATAGGACTATTTTTACTACTACAAAGTGACAAAGGAACTACGAGAAAACAAATATTTTAATTTAAGAAATTCAATACACAAAGTTTTGCTACATATTTTTCGAACATGAAATCATCAATTACATAAAACTAAATTTTTACAACTACTAGAACTAGAAAAGGCAAAAGAAAAATTAAAGTTTCCTACTTCTAGGGACAATATGAAGTGCTCACATGATAACCTCCCTATACTATTCTCACCCTAACAGTGTGTGTTGTGAAGTTGTTGGTTTCTGAATGAATTTCTCCTCATTTGCTTCGTCCATTTTATAGACGAAATTTTGTGATGATTTCATCACTGAGATCGTCAGCTGCCATTTTTTTATTCAATTTGTCTCATTTTTCTTCCTCACAAGCTTCTCTTTTTTCTTCGCTCTCTAACAGTGTTTGTCAATTATTCAAACCGTTTGTCAGATATTATTTGACAAACTGCAAAGAGAGATAGAGATATGAAAGGAAGTAGAGAAAAAATTATATAAAAAAAATGTGTCAACATCCAAGCTCAAAAGCTTGGATGTTCTTATACGGGGTTTTTTTTTTTGTTTGTTTTTGCTTTGTTTTATAAAATTGACAGAAATATACTATTCATGTTTTGACTTAACTTATGGGATATATTATGGTGTGGTTGCTACTTCTTTCCTTCCCTTTATTTCACTTCATTTTTACCTAAAGATATAAAATATGTAAAAACATATATTTACACGCATTTGAGTGGCATCACCATTAAATTATATTAATTCAAATATGCATGTAAAACTAGGAATTTGGGAGATTAAATGAGCACTATATCTATTATGTTGGCACATAAATGTGCAATATTCAATGTTTGTCAGTAGGCTTAGCTAGGATGAGGTGGCTGGGGGAATAAGATGATGTAATAGTTATCATGACATCATTAGAGATATACCAAGTATATATCCACATAGTTACTGCCTTTAAATAGGAGTGTTCGGTGATTACACTGTGCACCCAAGGATGTGTGTGCTAATGCAAGATGATAAGGTACTTGCATATGGATCTCGACAATTGAAGCCTCACGAGCTCAATTATCCAATGCATGATTTGGAATTAGCAGTAGTGGTGTTTGCATTGAAAATTTGGAGACACTGCTTGTATAGTGAAAAGTTTGATCTTTTCTCTGATCACAAAAGTTTGAAGTATCTTTTCTAGCAAAAGGAACTTAACACGAGACAGAGAAAATGGATGGAACTTCTGAAAGACTATGATTTCTCACTACAGTACTACCTAGGAAAAGCAAACGTAGTAGCTAACGTCTTAAGTCGAAAACCACGAGGGATGATCGTTTACCTTATGATGCGAGAATGGGAACTACTAGAGTCATTGGCAAAATTCAATGTACCACCAATAGGTTAAGAAGAAGGGCAGTTGCTATGTAGTCTAGCAGCTCAACCCACTTTGATCAACAAAATCCTTGAAGAACAAAGAAGCAACACGGAATTTCAGAAATGGATTATAAAAAGGGCAGATAAGGACTCAACAACATGGAATGTCGGACGAGATGGTGGATACAGGTTTCAAGGGAGACTTTGCATGCCAAATTCAGCCGATCTACGACAGGAAATCTTAAATGAAGCACATCCCTCAAGATTAACGGTACATCCTAGTGGCACAAAGATGTACAAAGATCTTAAAAGAAATTTTTGGTGGGAAGAGAGGTAATAGAGTTTGTAGCAAAATGCTTCATATTAGCAAATAAAGGTAGAACGTAAGAAACCCTCTGCATTATTACAACCCTTGCCAGTATCCGAATGGAAATATGAACACATCATAATGGATTTTGTTACTGGACTACCAAAATCGAGACAAGAGTATGATGCAATTTGGGTTATAGTGGATCAATTGACGAATTCAGCACACTGTCTACCTTACCATATGACTGACACGGTAGAGAAAATGAGCAGATTGTACCTACAACAAGTTGTTCGACTACATGGAGTACCAGTATCCATTGTATCCAACCATGATTCGCGATTTACTTCCAAATTTTGGGAAAAGTTTCCAAACCGCATTGGTAACCTTGTTAAAATTAAGCACAACTTTTCATCCCCAAACAAATGGCCAGACCAAGCGAGTCAATCAAGTTATTGAAGATATGTTGCGAGCATGTGTTCTAGAATTTGACATATCATGGGAAAGTCATTTACCACTAATTGAGTTCACCTACAACATTAGCTACCACTCCAGTATCGGTATGGCACCATTCGAAGCACTTCATGGTAGACCCTATCGATCACCAGCATGTTGGACAGAAGTTGGTGATAGAGAATTACTTGGACCAGATTTAATCCGAGAAACTACAGAGAAGGTAATAATTATTCAGGATTGGATACGTATTTCTCAAAGTAGACAAAAGAGTTATGCTGATCAATGGAGAAAAGATTTGGAGTTTGAAGTAGGTGAACGTGTACTATTAAAAGTATCTCCGATTCGTGGTATAATGCTCTGCGGTGAGCGGTTATTTTGTGAGATGGTATTAATTGTATATGATCCCTATTATTCACTGTATTTTTTAGATAGTTACTATTCCTGTCATATTGTATACTTTCCCGTGTGTTACTTATAGATGCAGGTGGTACCAGTAGCAAAGGCAAATGAAGAATTGGAGTAAATTCAAGTTGAGGCACCGTTTAGAGTACCATATGGGTTCGGATTATTTGGGTCTTAGCCATGTACAGGAATTTAATTGAAATTTTAGGCACTCGAGTGCAATTATTTTTGTAGTTTTAAAATACACTTGATTATTTACAATTTTAATGCAATCATTTATATTATTTTGTAAGTGGATTTTCGAGGTGTTACATTCATTGACGGACATGTCCCCTTATTGTAAATTTGCAAATTCCCAATTCAATTGTGTTTTTGCAGGCGCCGAAACTGTTTGTTAAACTCCTTTTCAAACCTTTTCCACGACTCAGGCGGCCCCTGAGCAAGCTGATTTGTCCACCAATTTTGAGCTCCCCCTTTAAGAGTATCAGTAGCACACATAAATTTCTCATAATCGATGCAATCCACAGCTCGAAAAATATGATTCGTATCCTTTAACTAACGATCAGCCAATGAAGTATCTGGACCTCTCTCAAATTGGATTGGTTTCTGTTTATAAAATTGCTCAATAATCCCCCGTTCATGTCATGAATTTGCAGATCTAATCTCACCCGTTGGTATTCTATCACTTGTGGCTCTTACAAAATTACTTACAATATCCTCCAAATGATCCAGTCTTGAATGTGGTGAATGTTCTCGGTTTGGGTTCACCATTTCTTACCTATCAATCAAATCTGCATGAATACAATGCATCCTATGCCAATATATCATGCAATGCTTATATTCCAACATCACAATATGGCAACAACTATTCATATGCATGTACAATGAAATATGCCATTTCTAAGCCTATTGCTCTGATACCACAAAATGTCACGCCTTGGAACTGCACATATGATTCTAAGACACATGGCACGCCACCAAGGCTCCCATTATACTCCTGAAGATCCATTATTAAC
This sequence comes from Hydrangea macrophylla, assembly GCA_033977485.1. NCBI lineage: Eukaryota > Viridiplantae > Streptophyta > Magnoliopsida > Cornales > Hydrangeaceae > Hydrangea > Hydrangea macrophylla. The sequence continues at coordinate 100,727,046 of CM066989.1, read as the reverse complement.
CATAAATCAGAGTTATAGAAAGCCTTTCCTATTTAAAACACTTTTTAAAACAATTGACTTTGAAATAGGGCAATCCAGTCGACTGATCGAAGATACGGTCGACTGGAAATGCAAATACAGAGAGTACCATTTTGCGAAACCATTGGGCCGATTGACTGAGATTTTAGAGGCCCAGTCGACTGAACCTCGGTCCAGTCAACTAAACGTCGCCAAAACATAATGTCTCGTTTCTGAAACACATTCCGATCGACTGAACAAGGACACAGTAGACTGGATTAATGTAGCAGAACCCATTCTGCAACATACACGAGTTTTAAAACCAAACCTGTTCAAATCCACTCAACACTTGATAAATTTAAACAAACCAACATAACCAATATTAAAACAAGTTTAGGAAAGATAAAATGAAGTTCAATTCCTTTCAAACTCATGGATTATAACCCGCGAGTTCGTCGCACCAAACCAAACCAAAATAATCGCAACATTTCCAAAAAAACTAACCAACTTAGCATAACTCATATATTACATGGCTCAGAATCCAAAGTTAGGAATCCTACTACACAACTAGCAGTGCAAAGTCTTGAAGCTAAACTACTAAGTATAAAATATGAGCTAAGAACCAAACTAGTACCATAAGTTTCCAAGTTTTTTACCATTTACAACCATATTACAAGTTTCTAAATTGAGACATAAAACTACCAATATAGCTCCCAACCATTCCCAAAACCCCACATTGTCTCGTTGTTGCCATATTCTCATTCCTTTGATGCCTTGCCTTTATCACCTACAATGGTTATTCAATAACCACTACACCATATCAACTATATGATGGTGAATGCCAAAAATTATAAACATGAATAATAGACATGCTCAATCTCATATTTACACATAACAATGGTCTCCGGGAACGCAAGTACCAGCCATCCTTTCATGTTAGCCCGCGACTACTACATTAGTCAGCGCGACTAACCGAGACCCACACCTCTTTCTTTTAAGTGTGCGACCTCATGGCCAATTTGGCAACTGATCTCATAACTTCAATGGCAAGTACAAGTTCCCCTTTGACCTACATTAATAACTCAACATACTCACATAAGTTCATCACATGATGCCATTGCCATACAAATGGGTCTTATCAACCACATGGGTTTCCCAATAATAACTAAACAAGCTAAATTATACAAATAGACATGCTTATCATCACAAAGATAATCCCAAACATCTTATTATCCATTTTACATTATTATTGTCACTCACTTCAAGGATTTCGCTCCTAATAGCAAAATTATGAGTCTAGTAAGTTCTAGGTACAAACCCTATACCAAATTAGTAAGTTATAAGCTAAGCTCCCGAATTGGGATGCAAAAAAACTGTCTCAAAATTTAATAAGATTCATACCACCGCATTAGACTCACCTCCAGGAGACCAAATATGTAGCCTGTTTTGAAATTGAACGTCAAACGGTGTGTCATTCGGCGTCGAAAGCATCTTCGCCAATTGATTGGCGACGAATAGTTCTCGTTTATAGTCCTAAAGATGCGCTTTGTTAGCCCATTCCATTTATTTATTAGTTATTTTTTAATAAGTATTATATATTTTGTAGGATTTGGAGCTTTAACTCAAAAATGCACTAAAATTCAATGATTAATGGCTTTGGAAGATATTCTGGGATCAAAAGGTGATTTTGGTGAAAGCTGGAGACAGCAGCAGCCTCGGTAAATGGCATTTTTGACAAGAAATACTTTGGATTTGAGAAATTTCTCCGTAGATATAAAATGTAGATCTTTGAGTTACAGACGCGTGGCCGCAAATAGTGAGTCAATACGAGGTTCGAGTAAAAAGTTATCCCAATTCTACGATCGGTGCACAAAGTTGAGAAAATCTGAGAAAAGTGGAAAAATGGCATCTTGCTGGAGCGACCCGCGCGAGCGACTCGTTGAAAAAGTCAAAAATGCGTATTTCGAGGTACTGAAGAGCCCTATGTGATCCTAATTGGCTGAATACGTCCAGAAACATAAAAATAGCAGTTTTAGTCCGATTAGATTTAGAAAAGCCTCCTAATCCTTCCAAAATCTATATAAATCATATTCTAAATCAATTTTAGGGTTACACAACATTATACACATCCTTCCATAACCAAAACTTTAGCCATTGAAGAGAGAAAATCCAGGAGAAGAAGAAGAAGACCAAGGATTCCCATGGCCTCCTCCATCAACCTCTTGCCAATACTCGATTCTATGGCCGCTTAGACCAAGATCTAGAGTTCCAATGAAACCCTAGTTAAGTAATGAGATGTATTTTATGTTTTTCTTTAAGATTTATTATGTATGGATGATGATTACATATGTAGAGGATTTTAAGTAGTAAAATCGTATTCATTGATTAAATCGTTGCTTTCAAAATCTATTCCTGTCTTAGATCTATTTTGAATGTGATGTGCTCAATAGTCAATATTTGTTGTGCTTGTATGGATTATTTACATGTAATGGTGCTTATTTGAATTGTGATATCAAATAGTCGAATAGTTCATGCCTAGGGAAGACGGAGTGTGCCGCAACCCTAGTTTAGTGTGAGACACTCCATGCTAGGGGTGTGTTTCGGCCGGAATGGATCGGAATACCCTCTTTTAAAAAAAAATTCCAAAAATTTCAGAAATTAAATAGGTGTTCCAATTTCTATTCCGATTTCGGATTTTTCGGAATCGAAAAATTTGAAATTTTTTTGAAATTTTCGGAATTGGAATCGGAGATTTTCATAATTTTTTGAATTTTCGAAATACTAATACTATTGAATGGGTAAGCCATACTTTTATAGAAAGTCTCATACTTCTTCTTTCTCTTCTTATTCGATGTGGGACAAACAAGTGCACATTCTTCCAAATTTTTTAAAAATATTCGGATTTTTTTCAGAAATATTTTCGGAATATTTTTGGAAAATGTATTTTCGGAATATTTTCGGAATTTTCAAAATTCGCAAAAAAATTCCGATTCCGTTCCGATTTTTTTTCAGAATTTTCCAAATTCGGAATTTTGAAATTCGGAATTAAATTTTTGGTGCCAAAATCAGAAATTTTCAGATCGGAATCGATCGGAATTAGAATTTCCATTCCAAATGACACTCCTACTTCGTGCCAACCGAAGATGAATTATGTTGATGCTTGAATCGTAGTTATCTTCTTGACGGAGGAATCGGGCTTGTAACTACGATTCCCCATTATCATCCAACGTAATAAGCTAATTGAATGCATAGATATCCTTATTATGAAGCTAGTGATGGATTTGCAATCCTAGGTTCAATACACATATTTGTCAAAACAACTTTTAATCGCTTTCATAGTTTAGATTTATTTCACTGTTCTTAGTGTAATTTAAATCAAAATAAAAATTTTGTTTTCTTAATTAACTAGGTTTAGATTTTAAAATTAAAGTCCTTTAGTATTTCAATCTCTGTGGGTTCGACCTCTACTTTCACACTACAAATCTTTTAAAGTAGAGTATACTTTTATATCTTAATTTTGACGAGATCACCAATGTCGTCGAGATTTTCTTACAAATCCTATTTCTCTGTAAATCTAATTTGGTCTAATGAGGAAAAAGAGAGGTGGTGAGTCACCCCTCTAGGTGTCACTCAACATGCAAGTCACCAATTCCTTAATTTGTTATAACCTCTTCCTAGTTTTGCTACTTTTGCGATTATACCCCTGCTAGTTATGAAATTTATTAAAATTATCCCAAACTTAAATGGGTGTTTGTCTATGTCAGGTATGGGTCGCATAAGTTGTCCCACATAATATTGTGAAGTTGCTAATTAACCTACTAATTATGCAACATGTCCAATTCGCTCTCACAAAGGTATCCCTAATGGACCACAGAGGTGGTCTCTAACAATTGATGTGTTCTTAAAACAATCATAATATATTGATCACATATGCCTTAATGAACATTTAAGCACATAAGCATTATTTTTCCACATCTGTCCCATCACACGGGAACCTATCATAACTGTTCCAAACTGGGACTACCATTTGGCCTATCTCTGGATTTCAAACTGGACACCCCTAATTATCTTAGTGAGTTAAAACACACTTAAAACCTATAATTACATCATCAATTTAATATTAATGATGTATGCTAAATGTAATTAAATACTGCCCGCGGAAGCAGGTGTTACAACTTGGTACCCATAGCTCTTTGTAAACTTCCCCAAAACCTCGATTTAAACTACTATTATGATCCGATACAATCACTACTTGTCACACCCCGACCTGGCACACGCGGATTAGGACCGTGTAACAAAGAATTACCCAAAGCAAAACACCCCTTAGTAATAGTTAAATAAGAGTTAAACATAGTAAAAGGAATTCGTTAGCTTAAACCGGCCCAAGGGTAAAATAGACATTAAGAAATATAGTCACATTTTATATCAAAAGATAGCCATTCAAGTCTCGGTTCCAGTGCAAAAAATGGCGTGCGAATCCGAATTTTCTAGAAAGAGTTATGTCCGTTTTCGTAAAAGTTGTCAGGCTGAAAATATACCTACGGATTTTTGCAAAACAAATTTCTACACTAGTTTCCATATTTTAAGAGTTAAAAACATAACTAAAATCAAATTACATATACAAACTCATTCTCATTCTTTACTAGCTGATCCACTAACATGTTCATGACACCTTGAAACTAAGAAGAAATTAAACCAATCTATTACGAAATTCTTACACTAACTGGTCTCAATTCTAAAACATACGATATGAGTTTCTAATTACAAATTTTACAATCAACTCCCAGCTCAATTGAGTACGCCCACAAACAACGTATTAACATATACAACAAAAGAAACATACTCCCAGGTTGTCCAGAACCCAGTGGTTCAACGCATCTCACTGTGATGCTCATCTAAACTTGCGTGGTCATTAGCCACAAAATTGACAAAGCTTTCGATCAGTGAGTACGTGGTACTAATCATGCAATTGGAGTATTTAATGAAGCATAACACCAATTATGCAAATAAATAGTCGCAGGCGTGTCAAGTAATCAATTACCATCATTCTGGACCACTGATTCCGGGCCATTCTCACTTTTTTCGTCGCATATAGCGAAATCACACTCATTCGTTTGTGATCGTAGTCAATTCGTTGTGGTCGTCACCACTATCCCCTTTTCTATGAAGATTTTACTATCTCTCGGTCCCTTAAATATGGGGCTAAATAATTGTGATTATCATTTGAGACCTTTTGACCTAAATAAGCATATAAACAACTCAACATGTCAACATGGCAATTTCATCATTTTGGACATGTTAAACAACAAATATTCACATGCTTTTCTAATTAATCACAATTAAGTTTTTTTAAAGCATTTAATAGCAAATAAACAACAATAAATATCCAATTTTGGGATTAGGACACTCACCTCTCAAATAGGTCCAAATAAGCCTAGAAATCCCAAATTCCTTGTAGAAATCTAACTCCTAATGATTCCAATGATATCCCTACATATATATATATATCACATATATGTATCACCCCTTAAAATGGGTCGCAGAAAAATGTTATCAAAACTAAAAAAGAAAGACATAGAAATAATACTCTCACCTCCACGAGTTCGAATATGGCTTCAGTTCGCAAAATAGAGATCGAACGGCCTACGAAACGGTGACCACACCAACTTTCCTCTCTTTCTCGCCGACTAACTCCTCTCTGAATCTATTTCTCTGTTTTTTTTTCTAAATGAAGAATATGACAAGATATGATGTATGTCTCATATGCTAACTTAGTCATATTTATGTTTAGACCCCCAAATATTTCTAAACTCTTATTATGAAACCTTCTAAACTTTATATTAACTACCCAATATCTAAGTGAGTATATGTCTATGTCACATATGGGTCCCAAATGTGGTCTCAAATATTTTATGAAGTTGATAATTAACCTACTAGTTATGAATCATGTCCCTATTCGCTCTTACATGGGTACCCAAACTGGTACCATAAAAGGCCACAACTAACAATAAAATATTAAAAACACTTTAACAAATATTCATTAATCATATAAATGCAACCAAATGCAATTTATTTAATCTAGACCTCCCGTGGGTCCCAGGTCATATCTATCAAACTGTGCCCTTTATCAAGCAGTTATCACATCAGGGTGACTGAAACTCACCCAAATCATCACATGCAATTAATTATACTAATTAATGCATGCAAAATAAATATTACTACATTTTTTCGGGTACGGGTATTACATTGTTGGAACTCCGTGTAGTCTCATAATCTCTTTCACATATAACTCTGCTAGTCTAGATGGCTTAGTCATCTTGATCGGTAGAAAATGAGCTGTTGTCGTCAAACTGTCAACTATAACCCAAATCTTCTCGTTCTTATTAGACGATTGTGGAAATCCAGAAACAAAATCCATCGTGATCTCATCCCATTTATACTCTGACACTGGTAATGGTTGTAGTAATCCCGCAGGTATCTGTCTCTCTGCTTTGACTTGTTGACATGCCAAACACTTTGATACAAACTTAGTAACTTCTCGTTTCATACCTCTTTACCAGAAGTTCTCTCGCAAGTTCTGGTACATCTTGTTACTCCCTGGATGAACTGAATATTTAGTACTATGAGCTTCCTCCAAAAGTCATTCTTTCAAGTCTTTTACGTTTGGTACACACAATCGACTACTAAGCATCAATACTACTTGTTCTACAGTAAAACCCAGTCGTTTTTCCAAAGGTATCTCATCTCTCATTTTACACAAGTAATAATCGTTGAACTGTTCTGCCTTGATCTCATCTATAATGTCTGGGTGAGCTATGATCACCATCATTACGCCACCATTCATCTTTGGATTTACCTCTAACTCGAAGCATTCCATTTTTCTAACTAGTTCCTTTTGTTGTGTTAGCTTGTCGGCTAAGTTCCTTGTCACCTTTCAACTTAAAACATTGGCTACTACATTAACCCTTCTAGGATGATACTCAATCGAAAGATCGTAATCCTTCATCAACTCTAACCATCTTCTCTGTCTCATGTTTAAGTCCTATTGCGTAAAAATATATTTCTAACTCTTGTGGTCCGTAAAAATCTCACACTTCTCCCTGTACAAATAGTGTCTCCAAATCTTCAAAGCATGGATTACCGCGGCTAATTCAAGGTCGTGAGTCGAATAATAACTTCATGTGTCTTTAACTGTCTAAACGCATAGGCAACCACCTTCTCACCTTGCATAAGTACACACCCCAAGCCTTGGTACGACGCATCACTATAGATCACAAACCCCTCAGTTTTGGATGGTATCTTCAGAATAGGTGCTCTTGTCAACCTCGACTTCAACTCTTGAAAACTGTCTTCACATTCCGAACTCCATTCAAGCATAACACCCTTTCTTATCAACTTTGTCATAGGCAATTAAATCTTCAAAAAATTCTCAATGAAACAGAGGCAATATCCAGCTAATCCTAAGAAACTTTGAATTTCTAACACTGAAGTCGGCCTCTGCCAATTAGATACAGCCTCTACCTTATGAGAATCAACTGAAACTCAATTCTTGTCAATCATGTGACCAAGAAAAGTAATACTAGGTAACCAGAATTCATACTTCTTCAATTTCCCGAATAGTTGCTTCTCTCGCAATCTCTGAAGTATAAGTCTCAAATGTTTCTCGTGCTCTATCTTACTCGGTGAATAGATATGAGTGTCATGTATGAACAAAATCAAAAATCTAAATAGTCCTTAAAGACTCGGTTCATAAGGTCCATGAATGTGGCTGGTGCATTTATAACTCCAAATGGCATTACTAGGAACTCGTAATGTCTGTAACGCGTTCTGAAAACTGTCTTCTCTACATTTTTGGCTTTTACTTTCAACTGATGATAGCCCGATCTCAAATATATATTTAAAAATGCTTGTGCCCTAAAAAGTTGATCAAATAGGTCATTAATTCTGGGCAACGGATACTTATTCTTGATTGTCAACTTGTTGAGTTCTCGATAGTCAACATACATTCGCATCGAACTATCTTTCTTTATCACAAACAACACTGGAGCTCCCCATGGTGATATGTTGTCGGATGAAACCTTTGTCAAGTAATTCTTATAGTTGGATTTTCAATTCTTTCAATTCCATAGGTGCCATTCTATACGGTGCCTTCGATACGGGTCTTGAGCCCGGCATTATCTCAATGGTAAACTCAATCTCCCTCGTAATAAGAACATTTGCTAAGTCATCTGGAAATACATCCGGATACTTTCGTACTATTGGAATGTCTTCTATTTTCAATTCGATCGCCGAAGTTTCAACTACTGAACATAGAAATTCGTGGCATCCCTTTTCTCAACAACTTATCTGCTCAGATAGCTGAAATCAAATATGGCGGCGGTGTAACCCCACTCCCTTGGACCGGTGATAAAAAATTAACCTCTTTCCGTTCACTATCTATTGTGGCTTGGTTAAGGGCTAACCAATTCATTCCTAGTATCACGTTAAAGTAGTTCATCACAACCGGTATAAGATCTACGGTCATCAACTTCTCACCTAGTTTGATCTCACAGTCCTTGTATATCATAGACGTTACTACTAGTTTACTAAGTGGTACGATAATAGATAATTCGTATCCTAGTGGTACAGACTTAACATTCAAAAATGTTCAACAAAATTATGTGACACAAATGAATGAGCAGATCCCGAATCAACGAGTATGCGTGCTAAGTGCGAACATACAAGCACCAGACCTGAGACCACTGTATCGGTAGCAGCCATATCTCTGGGATTAATCTAAAATGATCTCCCCTCGCATTGCTTTATCCTATGCCTCCTCTCATTATATTGCTTAGGCTTTGAACCACTCGAAGCCATCGAACGCACTCCTTGTTGGGGATGTCTCCTCGGATAATTCTGGGATTGATGCCCAACCATCCCACAATCGTAACATTTGCCTCTCATATCAGGTGCCAAGCTATTACTATTCATCCCTTGAGTTTTGTTCTGAAAGTTAGTTAGAAAGCATCGGCCAGTGTGCTGTCGATTACAGAGCGAACACAATAGTATGTAACTTGGTGGTCTTCTAGTATCACTAAAACTAGAACCAGAGCCTCGTGTAAACGGCCTCTTGAAAGATCCGTCTTGGTTCCGATCAACACCCTCATTACCTCGCTTGATTTGCTGATTCTATCTCGATCTCTCCATCCCACATTCGGCTACAAGTGCCGTTTGTTGCACTGCTACTACAGTTGAATGCTCATAGGTCTCCACCCTCAAACGGATATTCTCCCTTAAACCTTCCTCAAAATTCCTTGCTCTATCCTCCTCCTCCTCTGGCACTGAACCCTTTCCAAATCTCAACAATGCATTGTACTTGGAAATGTACTCAGTTACAGTCATATCCCCCCTATTTAAGGTTGTCAAATTCCCTCTTCTTTGCATTATGAGTGGCTCATGGAAAGAACCAGCGATTGAACTTTGCCTTGAACCCTTCTCAAGTTATCGGTGCCCTTTGATCCAAAATATTTACCCACCGATTATGGGCTTTACCCTTAAGCACATCACTTGCATTCTTAATTTTCTCCATACAGACATCGAAATAGATCAAAAAATCCTCTCCATGTCCATAGCCCAATACTCTGCTAATGTTGTATCAGTCGTTCCATGAAATTCCATTGGTTTCTTCCTAGTGAACTATTCCGACATAGCTCTCCCACCTCAGGTCTCAAGTGCATTTACCATAGCTATCGGTGTTGTCTCAAATGGAGGTGTCAGAGTCAATTGCTCAACTAAATTCTGAACTAACTCCCCGATGTTTCCAATCATTTCGGTCATGTGGTCCATGCATCGAGTATGTGGCGATATATCTCGGTTACCATCACTCATGATTGTATAATCATGTTAATCTCAATGCATAAACACTATGAAATGACAATAAACAAAATCATGTATGCATAACCACATACCATATGCATCAAACATTTCTACTATGTATGAATGCAATCTATAATAAGCGCCAAATCACGCAACTCTCTGCTCGACGTCACAGGTTCCCAAAGTTTTGTTACCTATTGCTATGATACCAATAAATGTCACGGCCCATCCTGCTACACGCGAAAATAAGACAAATAGCATGCCACCAAGGCTCATCCAATTCAATTAAAGTAAGTTACAGTGGAAAACATAAGTAAAATCCATGAAATTCAAAGTTATAAAAAGTTTTGCGTATTTGAAAACACTTAACGAAACACTCTGATTGAAAATAGCAGTCCAGTCGACTGAATATAGGTCTGGTCGACAAGAAATGCAAGATGTGGAGAGGTGAAAATCCCAGTAGTTCGTCCAGTCGATTGTGGCCTTAAAATTTTAGTCGACTAGTAACTCCCGGTCGACTGACCCAGAATTTTCCAAATCGAAAGCACAATCCAGTCAACTGTGGTTCTTCACCTAGTCGACTGTTTCTTTCACAGAACGAAAAATAACATTTCAACCCAAAGTCCAGTCGACTGTGTCGAGGACCCAGTCGACTGCTTTTCAATATATTAGAGTAGTTAATGGTTCAAAACAGGATTCTAGTCGACTGAATCTAAACCAGTCGACTGTTTTACCTTAGTTTGCTAAGCATTATGTAGATTCCAACTCTATGGTTTTCTAAACCAAGTCCAACACATTCACTAGTGTATGACACTAATTCAAAACATAATTACTAAAGGTGTAAACTGTTTGGTTCGGCTCGGTGTGATTTTTGGCAAAACCGATCGGTTTTGGTTCTGTTCGGTTTGATTCGGTTCAGTTCGGAGTGTGTAAAATTTTGGTTCATTTTGGTTTTACACTGTACAAACTAAATGAAAACTGACTGAACCGATTGGTTCGGTTCAGTGTGTCGGTTTGATTCGATTTTCTTTCACTGCTAATAATTATAGAAGTTTTACTATAGATTACAATACTACAAATCCTTCCAAGATTCTAAACTAACACATGCTTTTAACTTCTCAAATCTCTATTACAACATTTGGAAAGAAAAACAAAAACATATGCATGAGCGATCCCGTCGTCCCATCGGCCTCACTCTTCGCATTTCTTCTTTCCTCTTTTCTTATCACTTGCAATGAAGTAAAGCTCCACTACTTAGCTAAATGCTGAGTGCACAATTCTAAACATATGTTTATATGACAATTCATGCTTTAAAACATCTAAACACATCATAATAGTCTCTAGGGAGAGTGGCACGTTTCCATCTGGTAATTGAGAATGATACCGTGGAAGGCCTTCCTCTTCCATGCACCCCGTGCTCTGGTTGGGCCTTCCTCCATACCAGGCACAACAACTATCGATATCAAAAATCCTCAAACTTTAAGGAGCTTACCCCCGGATGGAATTGCACCAAACCCCCCGACCTTTGACCCAAGTAGACACGTAACATGCTTATATAAACATTTATACATGCTTTTATCGCATTTTCGTGTACATAAATAACGGGCCTAATTAATATATGAATTTTGCCCGGATCCAAAATATCAAGTTTGATATTTAAAATATATAAATTTCTTATAAAACACAAATCTAGAATATTTCATACCTCGTATGATTTCTCTCTAACTTTGAAGGATTAACTAGAGGCCCGATTAAACGTCGGTTCTCTAATTATACGTGATTGCTATAAGTTATACCTTATTTTTCCCAAAATTTCTAGAATTAGATTGTCAAAAAACTAAGCAAAACAAGGCCTAAGAGGTATCAAAATAAAATCCTTACCTCGAGGACTTCAAATCTAAAATTTGGAGAAAAATTGACAAACGAAAAGTCGTCGATTAACGTCGCAAAGCTCGTGGAAACAAATCTCCCTTTCTCTCTCTCCCTCTCTCTCTCTCTCTATCTCTCTCTCTCTCTCTCTCTCTCTCTCTCTCTTTCTAGATATTTTGAGTCTTGAATATTCATGACAAAAAATCTCATGTTTTCTATTTATAGCCACGACTCTTGGAAATTATGTTTACCTCCCCACGAGTTCTCAAAACTTCTAATTATCTCTCGAAACGTCTTAAACGTCTAATTCATTACTTCACAAGTGAAAACTAGAATTTACAAAAGTTTTCGTCTTCGTTCTGTTTGGGTCCGAAATCATGTTCCGAAAACTACTTCCGTGGAATCTCTATGTAACTTACCTTTTATGTAATGTATCACTCACGTTCTCACCAAAGTATTCAAAACGATCTAAAATAAGGTCAACATTATCATAAATTACTATACACAGGTAAAATTACTATTCACATACACCAGATATTTCAAATAACATATAAATAACATGAATGCCATTTAAACCATATCAATTCCTCATGATTTACCGAATCACCGTGTCCTCACTTGACACATTCCGTTGACTACAGTCAAGCATTCTTCTCAATTTTCAAATAACATTAAAAAACCTTGAAATTCAATTATGTAATTTAAAACAAATGTTTTTCCTTGGGACGGGTGTGACAGGTACCACACAATTTAAAATCATTAGTCCTTATCCCCTTAAATCCAAACCACTTATACTTATCCTCTATTTCCTTCCAAATCAGGGACTTCCATTTAATTTTTCCTATATTTTATTTACTTTTTATATATCATTTAATAATTCAATGACTTTTCATATTTTATTTGACTTTTTAGATTTCCTTTAATAAAAAAGCATTAGTTTTACTTTTATTTTAATTTATCCAGTATAAAATTTTCATTTAAATAAAGAAATGTCTTTTCATAATTTTAGAACTTTGTAACTTTCATAATTAAGTCTTTAAAAATGTAATTGTCTTTTTTAGTTTTGTGTTAACCTAAATAAATTTGCATAGACGTTCATTCATGTTAAGAGTTTAAGAGTTATCCTAGGCTAATGTATGTGCTCGAAAAATGTTCCCAACTAAAATTATTTGTTAATTATGACAGATTTATGTATTTGGTTTCATACACAAATTAAATTTACAAATATTTACAGCCTAGTTTATTTTGTTAGTCAAAAAGTTTGGATGAGCTAAGAAATTGCAGAGTTTGTATGACACATTATTTTTTTCATTATTGTTTAAATAATTATTTTTCTAATAAACTCCATGTACAGTTGCTAGGTTTAGGAGTGTAAGGCTCTGTTTATTTGTTGGATAGGATAAAGGGTAGTGGACAAACTATGGTTACTTAGTAAGGGATGTACAAAGTAACCACTAGGATAAAACAGCCTCTCATAATTTTTATCAACTGATTATACATAGGATAAGACAAAAATAATCTTATCTAAAATTTGGTGTGAAATAATACAGGCGGGATTAGGGGTTTCAATCGGTCGTTTCGGTTAGTTTTTCTCATTTTTTCCAAATTTCAAAATCGACCAAAGGTGCTCGGTTTGGTTGGTTTTTTGTTATTTTCCTCGGTTCGATTAGTTTTTAAACTTAGCTAATTTTTTAAAAATCAATATTCAGTTGGTTCGGTCCAATCAGTTTTTGTAACCCTATATGGGATAAGAAATCAAAATTCCAAAAATACCTCATAATGTAGAGAAAATTAAAATGTACCATTGGTGAGAACTTTCGCTTGAATTAGTGGGAGCTCTTCATGCTACATGATATTATGTCATGATAAGTTGAATATATATGTATTTTTTTCGGTATATAACTATTTGTGATGAAATTATCCAGCCAATAAGGAAGTGCCACGCAAGATTCGACGTGGCAAAGCAGTTAAACTGAGTGAAAGTTAACGTGGGGACAGTTATTGGCAGTTTTGCCATTTCATTCTGTTTAAAACATGAACTGCTAAGGGACACATGTTAAATATTGGAAAACATGTGTCAATTCAAGACAATGCCATGTGGATTGGCAGTTACCAGTTTGAAAAGAAGAGGGAACATTCAAACAAGACTACTGTGAAGCCTTGATGATTATATATAGAAGGAGTTTGTGTTCGAAAGGAGATCCTTCGATCAACATCAACATATACACTTTTATCTTGTACAAATATTGTACTTTTTATCATTACCTTTAGAGTTCGAATTAGAACACCTTCAAAGTTATCTTTAAGGTTAGATTGTAGTCTATTTTATTCAACAAAATAGTTTGTTACTTTACTATTTTTCATTTACTGTTCTTAATTAGGAGTGGTGATACATTAGTCAGTTCGAAGTTCTTTAGTTAGCATATCTTTACACATTTGAAGTCCTTATTAAGGCATCGAACGTCACCACAATCTGTCTGGTGAGGCGCAGTTTGAATATCAATCACACCACACACATTGGCAACTTGCTTGCCTGGCACGCTCGCACTTATATAAATTTTCTAACCAAATATTTTTGGCACGCCCGGTGGGACACAAGTGTCAAAAGATGACAAACAGAAACCTTCGAAGCAATAGGTATGTTGATAACGCCAATGTTGGTGTTAATAATGCTAAAATTGGTGGTTCTCCATACCAAGATCCTCAAAGCAGCAATACTGGGAATCATGTAAACAATGAGAACCCAGAAGTAGGAGGTGAAAATTTGAATCCAAATCCAATCGATGGAAATATTGGTTCAGGAATTCAACATGACTTGGTTAATCAATTGACACTAGTATTTGATCATTTGGGAAACATGATTCAGAATGTTAATGCTCTAATCACTTCCCTTAATAACAACATACCACAATTTGCACCAGCAATGGTGCTAAGTGGAAATCCTTCTATGGTTCGACAGAATAAAAGGGGTTATACTCATGGCTTATTTCAGCCAAATCCTATGATTTATGCAAATGGGCCTCCTTTTGGGCCTAATTCACAAGAAAGCCTCTATATGCCTGTCCCTAATTCTACTCCTCCAATGTGTGAAGGGATGCAAGGAAACCATATAGGACATGGTCAAGATCATATGTATAGGTGTAACAACCTGCATTTTCACTTAATTTTAAATTTGCATTTTTCATTTAGTCTGTATTTGCATTGTCATATTTAAAATCAAATTTCATTGTCTACTTTTATTTTAATTACAATTCTTATGTGTAGAATTTAATACTTGTTTGATTTCGTATTTGAAATTCTTTTGGACCCAAACTGCAATTATATAAACTTTAGTAACACCTGTGTTGGATTTTAAAGCTGTGTTTCAAAACGGTGGAAATAAATTCTTTTAACTCAAGCAGTACTTTTATGAAACCAGAAAATCACTTTCTACGTTAAAATGAATTTTCTGTATTTTTGGGGTGACCACCGCGCCACGAAAATACCAGTTTACTTCCAAAACTGTCCGCACTGTGCTAAACTTCCACAGGTTTTGAAAGCAATGTAAAGCAAGATTTGACATTTACTTTACTTTCCATTTATGGTAAGTGATCATTGGCTTAGGCCTTGTTTGGTTAATGTATTTTTGTGTGTGTATTGTTGTGACCAAAAGCTAAATTCCCAAACACCCTTGCTTTGACCCCTACTACTCTATGTGCCTCTTCACAATCTGTAGAGGTGGTATATACGTATATATATATATAGATATATGCTAATCATCTGTGTGAATTGGAGGCTTTAGTTAATTGATCAACCCTAATTGAGTTGATTAAGTTGTTAAGTATGGATCAACATTTCTTGGCCACCAAGTTCTTCCCATTTGGCTCTCTATATGTACACTATCACACACACATTTTCTTTCTGCACTTCAGAATATTAGAGAGAAAAGAGAGAGAGCTTGAGAGTTTAGTTGCACAATTTATAGAGAGAAGAACTTCTAATCCTCCATAGCCAAAGCTTGGGTTGGATTCTTGTATTTCTATTTCTTTCTCAACAATTCCTTCTATCTATATCAAAGTGAGTATTATTAACTCACTCTTAAATGTAATTCATGCTTAGTTACTACTTGAGTGTATGAAATTGTTAATCTCCATTGATAATCACACGTTTGAATTTCAAAGCTTAGAAACTTGGATTTTTCAAACTTAACCAAAATCTGTTTTTAGAGATGATTATGAAAGTTTATACATCATATATGCTATGTTTGAAGTTTTATAGCCTAATCTATTCACATGAGAAAGTATATTAAAAATTAAGTTTTGTCCTCTTTTAATCTTTCATAAAATTTAAGAGTTATAGTTAGAATCATGTTAAATTGATAATGGATTCTTAATCCTTGTGGAAAAACGAAGAGAACCATATACTATATGATCTATATACTTACAGAATTGAAATGGGTCAAAATAGACCCTGTTTTACTGAAACAGAGCAGTTTCTGCAGAGAAGATGAAGTCTCTGTTTCATCTCGCGCCACGATTGCGCGCGCGAAGATCGCGCGAGCGGACCGCGCGAGCTACCCGTCGCGCGAGCGGCCCGCGTGCGATCCTCGATTCCCCAGGCAGACAGAAAAGTTTATAAAAGAAAAATGAAAATTTGGCAGATCGCGCAAGCGGCCCGCGCGAGCTGACCGCACGAGCGACCCATCGCGCGAGCAGCCCGCGAGCGCGACTTCTGGCAGTTTCTTATTTTGCTTATTTTGTAATAAGGGACTGTTTGGCATGAAAATTTATGTACTGTGTGAGTACTGTTTGGGAAAATTATTAAAACAGGATCTTAGTTGATTAGGTTTGAACGAGTAGAACGTGTATTAAGACTTATCAATCCCCGTACGCACGTTGTTCCTTTAATTCAGCGATTTGCCTTATGTTTAAGTTTATTTCATTCATGTGGGGTCAGTGGTACATGCATGTGGGTGTCAGTCAGTGTGGAAAAGAGTAATGGTCAGTGTGGGAAGAGTATGAGTTTGAGATTGAGATTGCGGTTGTGGTGGTGGTGGTTGTGGTTGTGGTTGTGGATGTGGTTGTGGATGAGATTGCGGCGAGGGTATCTTTGAAATGCGACGGTGGCAAATATGGACACTCCCTGACGCCCATGGAAGCGTTAAAGTGTGTGACGCCGAACTTGGACATTCCCTGGCACCCATGGTAGTGCTAAAGTGTGGCCTACGGACACTCCCTGATACCCGAGTCTGGATACTGCGTGAGGTTGCTCCGGTATTTGCATGGCGATTTAGGTATTCAAAGTGTGAGGCAATGGACACTCCCTGGTACCCCGGACCAAAGTGTGAGGCAAACTAGACACTCCCTGGCGCCCCGTTGCTAAAGTGTGGCTATCTTAGTGTTTCAAAGATACCAGAGTGAGATAGTGGGTTGTTCTGTCTTTCGAGAGAAAAGAGTCGGCAAGATGAGTGTGGTGCATTGTCTCATACACGAGTATCTGTTTTTATGAATGAACGAATTTTATTATATTCCTTGTTGTTTCATAAAATGAATTCTTTCTGTGGTCAAACGATTGATTTTACAAAATTGAACATGGAAAAAGGTAAATGGGTATGTTTTACATTCAAAGCTATGTTTTTAATACTCACCAGCTTCTTGAAGCTGACGACGTTGATGCGTCCTGGACATTCATGTTCAGGCTTTTCAGGTTACAATCAGAAGGAATCTTATGACTATGCTAATTGAGAACGGCAGCCCTCGGATGAGAAAACTGTTTACTTATTATATGCTTTAAGTTTACATGTTTTAAGTTGTGGACCGTTTTGTAATAAGGATGATTGTAATAGACCTTAAGTTATTGTTTTGTTTCAAGGCGGTCTGTGCCTTTAGATGACCCGTGCTGTAATATTATTAAGTTAGAATAAGATTTGTAAGCCTTGATTGCTCTACTCTGATTATTGTGTTTTGTTGTTCGACGTTTGGGACGGAATCGATCCTTCAAACTGTCGCGACCTACGGGTCCATAAAGGAAATTAAACGCTTTCCTTATTTATGCTACGTCGGGGCGTGATAATAGGTCAGTGAATATCGAAGAACCTAGGCCCAGAGAGAACATAATAGGCCAAAACAGGAGAGTAAATTACAATCCTATATTCGAACTAGATCCTACTAAAATAGGTATAGGTCGAAAGAATGAAAATCCTAGGAGGATGGATAACATTTCCCAACCACCTCTAATACCACCAATGAACCCTCCTTTGGGTCAACCAAGTCATTAACAACCACCTAATATGGTTGATAGAAATGACATAATTAATTTAATCCATAAAGTTTGTGGACCCATGGCTCGGGGGGTACAAACTCCAATATACAGGAAGCCTTATCCTGATTGGATTAATAGGATTGAATTCCCTAGGGGATTTAAGTTCCCTACCTTTGCTATGTTTTCTGGAGATGGGAGTCAATCTACTATGGAACATGTAACAAAATTCATCAGTCAGTGTGCTGATGCAGGAAACAATGAATACCTTAGACTTCGTTTATTTCCTAGTTCATTGACAGATACAGCATTCAAATGGTTTATCAATTTGGCCCCTAATTTAATCCATAATTGGACACAAATGGAAGAAATCCTTCCATACTCAGTTTTTTCAGATAGAACCAGAGGTGTCTACGGCTGATTTAGCCCGGCTCTGTCAAAAACCTGATGAAAAGGCCACTTAGTTCATAAATAGGTTCAAGAGGGCTAGAACAAAGTGTAAAATCATTCTGCCAGAGCCTCAATTTGTTAAATTGACTCAAAATGGTCTTGAATTTAGACTTCGAAAGAAGTTTGATTCATTAGAATTCAAAAACTTATGCATTGGTTGTGGTAAGAGATATGCTGAGATCTATGATGAAACGGTTGGGGCTAAAACAGGTAGAACGAACAAACAACCTTTATTAAAACAAAAGAAAGTGAATACCTCGTATGAACCCACATTTCAACAAGTCATGAATGTTGGGAGGGGACAATTTTAGGGTCCAATCTACCAAGCTTCGATGCATACTGAACCAGTGACAACAAGATATTCTCCAAAACCAATGGCTCATTTTAGGGTCATTACTCAAGGAATTTTTATACTGGTAATTCTGTTCGACCATCAAGCAACATGCAATATGTAAGGCCAGGTATGTCTTATGCACCAAAAAAGTATCATATGGTGCAAAAAGAAAGACAAGCCCAATATATACCATCAAAATTAGTACCAACCAATGTGGTACAAGCTGAGATGAGCATGGCTACTACAAATTCATTACCAAGAGTTGGTGAAACATCTTGATCAGATGTGCTTACACTGGTACCAAGAGTACCAAATTGGTTTGTTATGCAGGATGATAGAGTCAAAAATATGGTGAATCAACAAAGGTTTCAAAACAAAAACAGGATGATCAAACCTCCACAGGTTGAAAAGAATACATGGTGTGTGCTTCAACATCCTAAAGAAAAGAACCAAGAGGTGCTTCCTGTGATAAATAGGACTCAGCAAAGGAGAGTTCAGAGGAAGTATACTATGTGGAAGGAATTTTCCAATATGCAGACTCAAAGTCAAGAAGTGGAAAATGAGATCGAGAAAGATCCCAGTGATATTTTGAAGCCTAATCCTAGGTTCGATCGAAATATAAAAACTGATAATGATACTATGTCTAAAGAAAGTATCATTAAGGCCAAGGTTATGGAGTTGGAAAAGGCCATGAGTATTGAATGAAGGAGATGAAGCAATGACAGTGGTAGAATCTCATATTTTGGGAAATACTGAGATGAAACTCAGTGATGAGAGTGTCAAAATGAGAATATACACATCCAGTTTGGCACATTTCTAGAGCAAATGGAAGTTAACACTGCCACATTCACATTACCAAAGATCTTCGAAGCAACAAAAGATTAACAAATGGATGAAGAAATGAAAATGGAAGCATCTACTGAAGATGTCTCTAAGGTAAATCTTCCTAGGTTCATTTTTAGTGATTGTAATTTTGTATATTCATTCGAAGAACCATCAGCAGAAATGATTAAGCACCTTAAACCATTATATATAAAGGCTTGTTTAAATGGAGTTCTTTTAAACAAAGAATTGGTTGACAATGGTGCTGATGTCAACATTATTCCTCAAAATACTTTGAAAAAATTTAATAAACAAGACTCAAAGTTGATACAAACTCATATTCTGATATCAGGCTTCACTGGTGATAAGAAAAACACAAAAGGGGTAATACCTATTGAAATTATAGTAGGTTCGAACAAATCCAAAGCTGCTTTCTTTATGGTAGATGCTAGTCCTAGTTATCCTGCCTTATTAGGAAGAGATTGGATTCATGCTAATCGATGTGTTCCTTCTTCAATGCATCAGAAACTATTGCTTGTAAAGGAAAACTGTGAGATTAAAATAGTAAATTGTGATACTCAGCCTTTCCATGCAAGTTCTAACTATGTCAAAGCTCAATTATATCAAGAGAATGTTAAACCAATTAACCCTAAAGAATTAGAAGATGAATCCCCAGAAGAGAATTGGGATATTTTGGCTGACATGCCATTTGGTTCTTTAGACCCATTAGATGATGACAAAGTGGTTTAATGACTCACACGCCTATAGAAATAGAAGATGTAGAAGAGACCATTCGACTGGTCTTACAAAATATAACGGTTGCAAATTTAGAATCAAGGATTGAAAAAGATTCGACCATAAATTGGTCAGATTATGTCTTCGAAGAAGATTCACGAGAGTTAAAGGATGTTGACAGGAAAAAGTTATCTGTGCTGCCAGAAAATTCTATACAAAAGGTGTCACAAGATCCTCTATTGGAGATCAATTTAGGATCAAATCAACAAAGAAGAATCACTTATTTAAGTTCTAAACTTGGAAAGTATGACCAAGATAGATTGGTCGAGTTATTATAAGAATTTCGAGACTGTTTTGCTTGGGATTATGATGAATTACCAGGACTCGAAAGAAGCTTAGTAGAGCATAAATTGCCTATCAAAGCTGGATATAAACCAGTAAAGCAGCAACCTTGAAGGATGACACCAGAAGTCACCATGAAGATTAAAGAAGAAATCAAAAGGTTGCTCAAGGCAGGCTTCTTTTCATTAGAACTGCCAGGTATGTTGAATGGCTTTCAAATGTTGTTCCAGTTATGAAGAAAAATGGTAAATTAAGAGTCTTTATTGATTACTAAATCAACTATTGGCATAATCAAATATGTATTGCTAAGGAAGACATTCATAAAACTGCATTTAGATGTCCGGAGAATATAGGTACCTTCGAGTGGGTACAAATGCCTTTTGGTTTGAAAAATGCAGGAGCTACTTATCAGAGGGCCATGAATGCTATTTTTCATGATATGATTGGAAAATTTTCAGAATGTTACATAGATGACATAATTGAAAAATCTAGATCATTCGATAATCACCTCATACATGTGAGATTAGCATTCGAAAGAATGATATTTTTCAAACTCAAGCTAAATCCATTAAAATGTGCTTTTGGGGTTAGTACTGGAAATTTTCTAGGATATTTGCTACATGAGAAGGGAATTCAAGTGGATAAGAATAAAGCTCAAGCAATTATTCAAAGTGAACTCCCCTCGACCAAAAAAGAACTGCAAAGGTTCCTGGGACAGGTTAATTTCATTCGAAGGTTCATTTCCAATACTGTTGGAAAAACTCTGATTTTTTCTCCTTTATTAAAATTAAAGGATCATGAAGAGTTAAAGTGGGAAGATAAACACCAGACTGCCTTTCAAACCTTGAAGGATTATTTGGTAAAGCCACTAGTATTAATGCCTCCAAGAAAGGACAGGCCAATAAAGTTGTATATCTCAGCAGCAGAAGCATCAATTGGGGTCCTGTTAGCCCAAGACAATGATGATAAAAAAAGAGCAGGCTATTTATTACCTTAGTAGGTTCTTGAATTCTGTCGAATGCAAATATTCCTTTATGGAAAAACTATGTTTATCCTTGTATTTTGCAGTAATGAAACTGAGATATTATCTTCTTTCCACTGAAGTCTATGTGATTGCTAAATTTGATTTAATCAAATATATGTTGACTCGACCTATTTTAAGGAATCGAATTGGTAAATTGATTCTTACTTTATCATAATTCTATTTATTCCATATACCACAAAAGGCAAAGAAAGGGCAGGCTTTAGCAGATTTTTTGGCTGACCACCCAAATTGCCTCAAAACAGAGGGAAATTATGAAATTGGACATATAACCCTTAGTCCATGGAAATTATGGTTTGATGGTTCAAAAATTGAATTTGCTGCAGGCATTGGATTTATCATCGAATCACCTGAGAGGATTAAAATCAAATATGGCTTTAAACTTAATTCGAATCAGTGTACCAATAATCAAGTTGAGTACGAAGCTCTAATAATGGGTCTCGAAACCTTGTTAGAGCTTAAAGCTAAATTTGTAGAAATTTTTGGAGATTCTCAATTGGTTATAAACCATATGAATGGGGAATATAAATGTGCAAGCAATGCTTTAAAGATATATTATGATACTACAATGGGTTTGTTATCCAAATTTGACAGTATTAACCTTTTGTATATTCCTAGAAGTTTTAATGAAGAAGCCAATGATATGGCTCAAGGGCATCTGGATTTAGAGCAAGTCTTGAAGATATTGAGATAGAACAAGTTACTTATAGGAAATTATTTCCAATGTTGGTGGATAGATTACCTTTTGTTAATATCTCAAATGTCGAAATTCATGATGATTAGAGAAAACCAATCATAGATTATCTCTCAGGATTGAATGAAAAGCCCAATCAAAGCATAAGATTGAAATCTGTCAATTACGTCATGTATAGTGGAAAATTGTTCAAAAGAGGAAGTGATGGATTATTGTTGGAATGTTTAAGTAATCTTGAAGGAATTGAAGCTATAACTCAAATCCATGAAGAATTGTGTAGTGCCCATCAATCTGGGATTAAAATGAGGTGGTTACTTCGAAGGCATAGCATTTATTGGCCAACAATCTTAAAGGATTGTATTGAATTTGCCAAAGGATGTTAAGAATGTCATAAACATGGTCCTTTGAAACATTTACCTACTGTTGATCTTCAATATGTGGTAAAACATTGGCCTTTTAGAGGTTGGGCCATTGATGTGATAGGGAAAATTAGTCCTCCTTCTTCGAAGGGTCATGGATTCATCATTGTTGCCACAGATTATTTCACTAAATGGGTAGAATCAGAACCCATGTAGACTGTGACCCAAATAACAGTTATCAAATTTCTAGAAAATATAGTCTACAGATTTGGTATTCCTCAAACTATCGTATCTGACAATGCCTCTATATTCGAAGGGGATGTGGTTGCTTTTGCAAGTAAATTGGGGATCACAATGTCAAAATCAACCCCATATTATCTAATGGTCAGGCTGAAGCAACCAATAAAATCATTAAGGAAAATATGGCTAAAGCCATAAAAAATAATTCAAGGATATGGCATGAGATTTTGCCAGAAGTTTTATGGGCATATAGGACTTTGAAGCGAACAAGTACAGGGGTATCTCCCTATGCTTTGACTTTTGGTCATGAGGCAGTTTTACTAATTGAGATAAAAGTTAATTCTCTTCGAGTTATGAAGCAGAATCAGTTATCCTTAGATAACTATCAAACATCAATGGCTATTGAATTGGAAGACATTGATGAAGCAAGAGTCAAGGCTCTTAATAATATCTTGATACAAAAGAAAATAACAGCAAAAGGATATAATAAAAAAAAGTTCAACCAAGAACCTTTGATAAAGGAGATTTAGTTTCGAAAAATATATTACCTGTTGGATCTAAAGATCCAAAGTATGGAAAATGGTCCCCCAAGTGGGAAGGTCCATTCCAAATCCACAAAGGCTTTAAAGGTGGTTTTTACCATTTGAAGAATTTAAGTGGTTACATACATGTAAGAAAGATCAATGGCAGATTTCTCAAACAATATTATCCAACTATTTGGGAAGCAAGAAACATAGAATAAGAAATTCAAAAATGAGACCACGTATTTCATCTTCAAAGCAATTACAAGCGATTACAAGCCAGATGTTGGTAAATTACAAGGTCCCATTGGTATTTTATTTCATACCAGTTTCCCTATGAACTGAGCTTCAATCTAAAGTTGTCCCAAGACCTAGTATACATTTTTGACTGACTAAGAATGTATTTTTGCCTAGAGATTGATTCCTGGTTTTTCAAAGGCTTCGATTCAAACTCTGTCTTCAGACCCTAAAGCTTGGCTCGAACACCTTCCTGAGTGGTCTACAAAGCCTTCAACTCAGTCTCTACAAGCTCGAGCTCCTTTACGAGGCTATCTCATTTGGAAGAAAGTTTGTCAATAGCCATGTTGCTCTCATGAAATTCTTCCAGCAATTGGTTCATTGCTAAAGTCTTCTCTGTTGTGTATTCCATATCAACCTCCAATCTTTTCCTTTCTTCAACAACTCTCTCGAGTAGGAAGCAGTTGAAGTCAAAGGTTGACATGAGTTCTGAAATTGCTTCTTTGTCTGGGACAGAGACTTCAGAACTGTCAAACATGAATTGACTTAAAATCTTCAAAACTCTTTGGATTTTCTTGTCTTCAAAAACATCAAATGGTACTTTGCTAAAAAGCTTTAATGTAGCAATTGCTACTATAGGATCCATCGAAGGCACTTTTGGTATACTCTGACCTGTCATCTACTAAAAGAATTCTTGAAAGTCAGTTTGAGCAATGTCTTTTGTCTTCAAAACATACTTCAGGCTGTCCTTGAACTCTTTTACTTCCTCAGGGGTAAGATTGGGAGGGAGAGAAATGTGAAATTCTCCAGAGCTTGAGGGGATCGAAGCAGCTTGAGATATGAATGGATCTCGTTCCACGATAGTTTCAGGATCAGAACTTGTACTGGCCTTCGAAGGACCAATTTCAACTTCAGTAACAAATTTAGTCTAGTCTAGTCTAGTCTAGTCAAGAAAAGGGATAAACAGTTATTTGTAACCTATTTGTGAGGAAAGATAAAAAAACACAAAGCATACTAGAGAAGTTTGAATGACTTACCATTGGTTGATATTCAAGCAGTGGATGTTGAATATCTCGTGGTTGAGGCTGAATGTCTTGTGGAAGAGATTCTTGAATCTCTATAGCCTGGGGATTAGGAGATTTTGCTTGTGGAATTTCTGGAGCAGAGTCAGTTTTGGGTTCCACCATCGAAATGGGAACTACTGGGATGGGAGTTTCCCTAATATTCTTCGAACCAGTAGAAGGCTCAGCGGTTATCTTTGCCTTCTTCCTTTGAACCAGCTTTGGAATAGGACTAGTGGTCTCCTCTTCTTCATGTTCTAAGTTCTCAGTTGTTTGGGGAGGACTCTCTGATGGAAGTATCAATCTTTTCTTGGGCCTGGAAGGAGGAGGAGCAGGAGCTGAAATCTTTGATGAGATTGGAACTTTTGGTGTAACCTTCGAAGCTTTGGTTTTTGGTGAAGAGCTTTTACCAATTGATTTCCCTGTATTACAAGAAGTAAACAACTTTAATTTGAAATTCTTTTGTCCAAAAGAAAATAGACTGAACTGGTAATTTATTTACCTTTTGATTTCGAGTCAATATGCCTCAAGAGTTGGCATTTGTCCATTTTTACTGACATCAAATTTTCCCACCAGCTCGAGAAGGCAAGAGTGCAAGTTGTGCATACTGGCGGAGAGGTGAACTCCAGGTTGTTAACCTTGTTCTGATAAGCTGCTAGTGCAACAGTTACCACTGATTCTAGCACCCTCGAAGTGGTCTTATAAGCCATAAATACATTGGCTTGGCTTCTGATTGGAAATGGAATTGATTGTGTCAGACCAAGCTGCCTCGAAAACTGATTTGGAAGATATAGTTCAACATGAGATTTAACGCTTAGAGTGTTTCCAAAACATAGATCTCTACTGATCAAAAAGCTTCCCCATGCAGCTTTTAATTTGAGTGCATTTGTTGTTCTATCCAAAATATGACATAGCCACAGAGGGGAAAGAGGAGTTTTGTCCTCAGGATTATACAAGATTGAAAGGGGTTGGAATAAGTCATTCGACCTTACTGAGGAAAGGTCGAAGAAGAAGGAGAGAGATTCTTTGAAAGTTTTCTCCACATTTGGGCGTAAGGCAAAGAAAACCCCATAAGGAACAATATTCTCTCTGGGCCCTAAACTATGAATTTTTGGAAAATAGGCATAAAGCCACAATTATAGAATCCAAAAGGGACCACCCTGAGTTGGAAGAAAGGGGTCAAAATACAGGTCAGAAAAGGATCTATAGAGAGATTCTAGTACAAAGGGAGCCAAAACTAGTCTTCGACCAGCAACCAGAGCTTTAGCAATATTAGAGAATTCAAGGACAACCCTTTGAGAAAAGGTACAGAACAGATGCTTTGAGAGCCAGTAAAGAAGGAAGCAATAATACTCTGTATTTGTTACACCCCCTGATGACTTTTTATGAGAATTCATGAAAAAGGTGTATCCTAGGGACTTTGAGTCAGTTTTAATAAGGGGACTATCAGATTCGACCATGTGCGGATGAGCATCCTCCCCACAGGATAAAAACCCTAATAAGTGACAAATATCCAGGACGGTTGGACCTCTTGGACCAAATCGAAACTAAAAATGATTGAAAATAGGGTTCCAAAAACATAAGGCTCTAGCCAGCAAATTAGGACTGGCTTCGATAGGAAATTTTGAGAGGTTGATGGCATGATAAATTCCTGTTGCGATCAGAGCCTCTTTTTTGTTCTCCAAAATCCTTTCTACCCACTCTGGCCATTCTTTCCCAGGTTTGGGCCAGTGTCAAAACTTTAATTCAGTTCTAGGGACAGGAATTTCTTGCTGATACGCTAGGTGTTGCTGACCTAACCTAGGGTAGTAGACATGAAGTTTAAGATTGGGGGTGTTCAAGCAGGGACCTACGGCTATGGAAGATTCCTGATTGGGAAAAGTAACAGGGACAAGAATTTTGTTGATTAATGAAGTCTCTTTTCCATTCGAGTACTTCGCTTGTTCATGTTTAACCACCTTTTCGAAATCGTCGCAAACTTTCTGAAGCTGTGTGTTGTCTTTGGATGTTGTCATCTTTTGGAGCGAAAGGTAAGAGAGATTCCAATGAAAGTGAGATGCAGGGGATACTGAATGGAAGAGAAAAAGGTCTGTAGAAGTTAGAGAGGTTTCTCTTTTAATCCTTTGTCTATTTATAGCCTTTGGTGTCGTTTGGGAAGGAATGCATTTATTGAAAAAGTAGCCGTTAGAGTTGGTTACTTAAATAGCCCTTATTCTAAATAAGAATGCATACCGGTTTGGAATCAACTATTTTGGAATCAACTATTTCAGTTTGGTTAAAGCATACATGAATTTTTTATAATTTATTAAACTAAAATAAGAGTACAAATACAGAATATTACAAGCATAATTGATAAAAATGTGGAAACCCATAAGTCACAAGATTGTGAAACGTATCCCAATAATAAGCAAAATATTCTGCTTCTAGTTCTATCTCGAGACTTAAGTTCCTGGCCTGTAATGACAATCTATCGTCACTTCGAAGGGTAAGATAAGCCTCCTTGAGTTGTTCTTCATATTGATTTAATCGAAAGTTGATCTTGGCGAAGGCTTTGCGAAAACCTCGAAGCTCCTTAGCTAATGGAGTTTTTCCTCGAAGAGATATGCCAGCAGCTTTGGCTTCATCCTTGAGATACATGATTAGATCTTTGAGGTCAGGCTTCGAGTAATGGAAAACATTACTCTCTTCATCAGAGCTTCCACATCCATAGATGTATTTGTCTTTGAACTCTGATACTTCATCAAGAAGTGCATTTGGACCCTCTTTGAGGTTTTCATAGAGGTCCATTAGGTAATTCAAATGGTGAACACTTTCTTGGTGATAGGTGTACCACCTCACATGAGTAGGTAAGGTTCGAAGGGTGAAATCCATTTGGGTTCGAACAAGTGTTGAAATACTCCACTCATGGCATAAGATGTGACAACTCCATTCAAAATTGATTAGAGGCTTTAGATCTTGTAATATGGAGAACGGAAGATGTGAAAAGGCAACTAGAAGCCTTTGTGCTTGGATAATTAAGCATGAGGAAGGTGATAAAATAGGAGGAATATGTTCGAATATGGGACCAGTCCTACAAAATTGGTCTACCTTTAAGAAAGGATCACTAATATCCTCAGTTGGGTCAATCACTTGAACCTTTGTGTCTGGAAAACCTAGTAAAGAGTAATCAAAGAGAAGCGCTCTTTCCTTGTAATCTTTTTCGAAAAGTTTATACTTGGTAAAGAAAGCTGAGGAATAGTGCTCATTGAAAAAAATTTCATGGGATGCCCTTACATATGTATGGATAGGGGGTCAGCCTTGGGGAACTAAGATATTACCTCTTTGAAGTCTTTCACCAGGAGGACTGGTTGAAGAGATTAACCAGGCATTCAACAGGTTTTGTTCCCAAGAAAGACGATTTGAAAATGGATAATATGGTTTTATTATCCTGCTTCGAATGATTCCTTCAGTTTCAGGATATTTAAAGTTTGGATGAATAACTGAAAGTGCTGTGGTTGGTGTTTTGAACTTCATGCCTTTGTAATATCATACCCCTTCACCATGGGAAATGGGTTGTTGTAGATTGATTTCAGAGGACTTAAAGATGAGTCTTGTCCTGATGAAGATGTACTTGGACGATTCAGCATGTTGTACCATTTTCCCCACTTCGAGTAGGTAAATGGTTCAGGAGGAGTCTCAGGAGGATCCTAATTGGTTCGATGAGGAATTTCAGGACGTTTGGTTGACAACATCACCTCTTCAGGAAGGTATAAAGGGAATTGATCGCCAGTATCAAACGAAGATTGAGAAGAAGACATGGTTAATGGGATAGAGTCAAGGCGACAAGCAGAGTTGGAGATACAAGGACTAAATGAATAAACAATCAATGTGAAGGTAATGCAAATTTGGATCTCCAATTTAACCATGCTCAGGAGGTTGCATGAAAGTCTCAATTGCCCAACATGATCTTGCCACGATCGCCATTATCTTTTTTGAATCAAAAAGAAAATGGCGCAGGGGGTAATGTTTGTGATGAAATTATCCAGCCAATAAGGAAGTGCCACGTAGGATTCGACATGGCAAAGCAGTTAAACTGAGTGAAAGTTAACGTGGGGACAGTTATTGGCAGTTTTGCCATTTCATTCTGTTTAAAACATGAATTGCTAAGGGACACGTGTTGAATATTGGAAAACAAGTGTCAATTCAAGACAATGCCATGTGGATTGGCAGTTACCAGTTTGAAAAGAAAAGGGATCATTCAAACAAGACTACTGTGAAGCCTCGATGATTATATGTAGAAGGAGTTTGTGTTCGAAAGGGGATCCTTCGATCAACATCAACATATACACTTTTATCCTTTACAAATATTGTACTTTTTACCATTACCTTTAGAGTTCGAATTAGAACACCTTCGAAGTTATCTTCAAGGTTAGATTGTAGTCTATTTTACTCAATAAAATAGTTTGTTACTTTACTGTTTTTCATTTACTGTTCTTAATTAGGAGCAGTGATACATTAGTCAGTTCGAAGTTCTTTAGTTAGTCATATCTTTACACGTTTGAAGTCCTCGTTAAGGCATCGAACGTCACCACAATCTGTCTGGTGTGGCGCAGTTTGGATATCAATCACATCACATACATTGGCAACTTGCTTGCCTGGCACGCTCGCACTTATATAAATTTTCCAACCAAACAATACCAGGAACCTGTGTACGGGTTGTTTGACATAATTAAATTACTGTCGATTGCAATTGAAATGGAATGTTTATTGTTAATTGTATATTTTTGTTATTACAATCACAACCACGGTTTTATACTACGTAATTATTATTCTAAAGCACATTTGAGACCTCCACAAGCAGAGGTAAATGGACTCTCAGAGTATTTGGTAACTTGTTTTTAGAGTTAATAAATGATTATGGAATTTTAAAATCTAAAATGAAACTATTTCACGTAATCCATTTTGTGATTCAATCGAAAAAAAAAAGTGTAAGTCAATCGCAGAAATCTGCGGTTGTCGAAAAGCTATCTGGAAAAGCTTTTGGTCAAAAATAAATTTTGACCCATTAAACCACAGAAATAGAAATTGTGCCTAACACTCTATGAGAAAATGTACCAAATCTTTTCCATAAATATGTCTCTAGTGTACGGTTGTTCGCAGTCAATTTTTTCAAATTTTAGTGATTTTAAAATCGACCATTCGGTTTTGTTTTGTGGATTTTAGGCGATTTTGGTCATTTTCGGTTGGTTTAAGCTTGTACACTTCTTTTATAAAAATAAAAAAAAACCGACCAATCAGTATTTGGTCAATTTGATTTCGATCAATTTTCAATTTTTCGGCCATCCATTGCTGACGGTTTCCAAACACAAATCCCTTAGGCCACATTTGGATGGCGGAGGGGGGATTGGATAATTAGTCCCATTTTTTTTTTGATAGAAAAGTGGGAATTTCATTGCACAACTCAAGAGGTTACAAGCTCAGACAACGTCAAAGATTGGATATGATGAGGTAAAGTATCAAAGAAAAGGACATCCACTCGATTAACTTTTGCGTAGCGTGCAAGCTCATGAGCCACCTTATTACCATCACGTCGAACATGAGAAAAATTTGTAGCATGCATTCGAGCGAGAAATTACTTGGATGCTTCAATAATGTGACCAAAGGGATAAAGACAAGGGTCAGGATCGTGGAGAAGATTAACAACATTCAGTGCATCTATTTCAATGAAGTCACAGGAAAGACCGGCTTCTTCAACCGCCTCACAACCACGGAGCACCGCCATAGCCTCACACGCAGGGTGGTCCAACAACCCATGCCCAAACAATGAAAAGCCAAAGATAATGTGGCCACTATGATCTCGAACAACACCCCCCACACCATATCCTCCCAGCTCCTCAAATTGTGCACCATCCACGTTAAGTTTTAAACAACCTTGGAAAGGAGCAACCCATGCAGCCAAACTCGGCCTTCCACGCCTACTAACCCGACTCTCGTGCAGTTGTGACAATTCGGCACAATAACATTAAGCAAAATCACCCACAGCGAAAACTGAAGAGCCCTCACCCTCAAAGACCACTTTATTTCTATCATAGTAGATTGCCTAAGCAAAATAAAGAGGCTCGGTACACCGGCTCCACTTGAAGAACTTGATCGAGCTAGTCATCCACTCTCAAGCGGTCTCCAAACTTGGCAAGACTTTGCGGAAAATGACCGGACCACACCTCCCTGGAAAAACGGCATCCACTCAATGCGTGTGTCATAGTTTCCAAATCTCCACACCGAATGCATCTTGGAGAAATATCCACACCCCTCTGTGTCAGATTATTGCTACATGGGATAAAATTTTTAAAAATGGACCAACCAAAGGATTTAATTTTTGTAGGAATCGGTAAGTCCTAAAGCCGTTGCCACTGAAGACCATTACATTGCCCCGAATGTTCACCTCTCCCGACTTTTTCCCTTTTCATCTGAATACCCACATGGTAAGCCGACCGAACAGTGAATAGGCCCCGCCTATCCTAATGCCAAATAAGTGAGTCTCCTTGTGCCGTTTTGTGTATAGGTAAACTGAGAATAGCATTACTCTCATGTAACAAAAAATTCTCCCGAACAGTTGAAACATTCCAAGTACCTGAAGACCCATCGATAAAATAGGAAACTTTGGTATGCTTCACATCGTGTTGATAGTTCCGGGACTAATAATACCACATCCCTCATGATTGTCCCACGTTTGGATGGCGGAGAGGGGATTGGATAATTAGTCACATTTAATTAATAGTCACGGGACTAATAATACCACCTCCCCCATGGTAACTTAGTCCTCCATAAGGAGAACTATTATAATCAAATGGACAATTAATCCCGAGCAAAGTGGTATTACTAAACACTGGACTATTTAATCAAATGGGACTATTAATCCAATCTCCCACTATCCCTTACTTAATCATGCAAAACAAACGAGGCCTTAAGTTTATGAGTAATGCTAGGTGTACAATGAATTGTACAACTAATTGAACAAACGTGCAGCACAAGGTTGGACCTTGTGCTGAAAAGCCTACATATTCAAAAAGGTGTGTGCAGACTTTTCATTACAAAATCCAATCTTATAGAACATATTTATACAATTAATTGTGCATTTCATTGTATACTTAATATTTTCCTCTTAGTTT
This sequence comes from Hydrangea macrophylla, assembly GCA_033977485.1. Lineage (NCBI taxonomy): Eukaryota > Viridiplantae > Streptophyta > Magnoliopsida > Cornales > Hydrangeaceae > Hydrangea > Hydrangea macrophylla. The sequence continues at coordinate 100,695,103 of CM066989.1, read as the reverse complement.
ATTGTTTCTTGCGTCCTCTTACTCGTGTTCACACAAATTTCAAGAGGAGTGCACATGCAAGTTTCCAAGTCATAAAAACACAAAAAGAGGGAAGAGCGAGAGCAGCGTATAGCTGTCGCCCACGAGTCAATTTTGGGAATTGGGTCAAACTTTTCTTCGAGCCCTTAAAACCCGCTCTGCTTTTTGATTGAATGGGTCCCTTACCTATGCACCCGCCCAGAAACGCTTCATTCGCGTCCATCGCGCGTCCCACCACGACACGTGTCGAATATGCTGTGTCTCACTTGGACGCTTCTTAGTTCTGTTAAAACAAATTAAAGTACAGTATTGTGTATTGTGTTGTGGCTGGTGTTATGTGCTTAATATCATTGTTGTTAAAAGAGTAAAGAATAGGACACACTCAAAAACATAATTTTTTAGACACAATTTAAAAGATGTGTCTATTCCTCTCCTGTGATGTTATTTGACCCTACGGTAATATATGAGAGAGATAGACACATTTCTTGGATTGTATCTTAAAAGTTGTGTTTTTTAGTGTTTCCTGAGTATTACCCTTGTTAAAAAGAGTCCTTTTGCTAGGAAAAATAATTATGTTCTCACCCAATAAAATTAGAAAATTATTATTGTCACTCTAAAATTAAACTAATACACTTTATAGTATTACTGACACATCATACAGTATCATACCATCTATGCATTCTATAGAGTGCATTCATGGGTAATCCATAGAGTGTGAATAACAATTAGATAAAATTAACTCCACGAATCTTTGGCAGTAGAGTCTATGAGAGCATTTTTGCTTACTCATTTTTGTTCACTTATTGTTCACTCGGGCCTTCACTGAGTGACATGTGTCATATTTTAGTAATTATGTTAATAATACATAGGCAAAATGAGAATTGAATAGGACACATATCATCCATTGAAGGACTGAGTGAGCAAAAATGCTCTCAAAATCAATGGGTGGATGGCAGTACCATAATTTTCGTCTCTCTTTTGTGCGTGTGTGTGTGTGTGTTTGTATAAATGAAATTTTTAAAAAAAAATTTAAAAATTAGATATTAGTGCATTAACAGTCATTAATTCATCGGTGTTGTCGAGAATCTACACCCATTACAAAAAAAAGAAAAAAGAAAAAAAGAAGAAGAAGAAGAAGAAGAAGAAGAGGAGATGTTATATGGTTAAGTGGTCGTAACGTTAATAAGATTCACTTTTAGCCATATGACTGTCTTTTGTTAGTCGAGACCACCATGTGACTATGGTTTAAGACCATACGCTAACTTCTTGCTAGGGACATAGCTAAACTAGTACACTTTCACTCTATCTTAGAAATTCATGACCCCAATTTTAGGAGTAAATATTGGTTAGAACAGGTGTACCACGTCATTATTTACAACTCCTCTAATTAATTGTGAAGTTGTGTTTATGTAGAGATGTTTTCTCATAAAAATAAGGGGATAAATGGACAAATCATGAATTGTATTTTGCTTCTAATATCATGTCACTCGTGTAACAGTTGTAAGTTGTAACCAATATTTACTCCAATTAGGGCACCAACCCTTCTATTATATATATATATATATATATATACACACACATATTAGAAATTGCTTGTGTCCATTGGCACTATAAAAAAAAGGTTTAAGCCTAAACTAAACTAATTTTTATAATACTGTATTTAGATACATATTTAATTTAAAGAGAAAATGAATGTTGAGAGATGACTATGGATCCTCTACAACACCAATGGTATGCTGCCAACACCACACATTTTTCTTCTCTTTTTTTTTTTGTACAAATTAAAAAAAAAAACATAAAAATGATGTGTTGTTGACACACCATTAGTGTTGCCGACGATCTGTACCGGCTGAGAGAGTAGAAATGGTGCATTAAATGAAAAATGGTTTTACTTCATCAAATTAGTGCAACAAAATAACATTGCACATAGCGGATAGCACTAAAGTAGTAATTTTTTAGTTGGTAACAAAGTCCAATATTCAATCTTTTCGCATTAACAAGGTTATATAAACATTTTTGTCCATTAAAAAAAATTAATTCTAGAGATAGAGCAAATTAACATTTTTCATACACATTTATATGGAATAAATCTATGTCATCTCCTTAAAGTACTGTTATGAATACTACATTAATTCAGCATAAGTTACATATAGTTTGGTTCACACATTTAGTCATGAGGGAAACAAGATGAAAAGAAAAACAAGAAAGGATAAGTAGTTCCCTTGTTTTCATGCTTTAACATTAAAAGTTAATTTATTTCAAAATACATTAATCATAAAGTGGGAAAAAAATGAAGTGAAATAATGACTCACAAAATAAAAAATGTTTAATTATTTTTAAACTTTATTTATTTTTCTAAGTATTTTTCTAATCATTTTCTTCAACAACCAAACAAAGAAAAAAAAATCCTGTATTTTTCTTTTCAGTCACAAATTTATGAATCAAACAAAGCCATAATGTTCATGTTGTCAAAATAATTTTACGTCCTCTTCTTATGATCTGAAAAAAAAAAAAAAAAAAAAAAAAAAAAAAAAAATTATTTATTTTAATATTGTTCTAATTTTATTTTTATTTTTATTTTTTTTCCTTTGCTTGCAAGGGGAATGAGGTGGGTTGAATACCGACTTATGTAATGAAGAACTTAAAGACCTAACTCATCGAACAAGTTACACTCATTTTGCATTTCAGTATTTTTCTAGTGTAATAGGATACAATCCCATGCCAAACATACATTTATATACATGTGTGTGTCTATATATTTTATGTAATGTATGTGGTATTCAAACAATAATATTGGACGACAAATTTGAGTGTTTGTCAAACATAGAACTTTTGAGCGATGATGAGAAGCAAAAACAAAAGATCCGCACGAGGCTAAATCAACTTTCAAAATAGACACAGTTGCTAAAAAGACAAAACAACAACAATAGGTACCCACCACCACCAAAACTCAAAACTCATTTGATGATTAGACCTCATTTGTCTTTGAATATCCCACCAACTCCCCCCTTTCATACAATATCTCCCAAGTCACTATCATGACATTACACTTTGAGAACCTCTCTCTCTCTCTCTCTCTCTCTCTCTCTCTCTCTCTCTCTATATATATATATATATATATTATATATACACACTGACACACATGTCTGTGGGCAAGGAGGGTGAATCGGGTGATATGACTAGGAGCTTGTAACTTGGATGCAAAATTTTATGATGCAGCTTAGTGGTTTGGCATGTATTATACCGTCCATATTTAGGTCTTAACAAATTGTGAATTGGTTCTAAAATGTTGTGATTTTGAAAAGAGATTTTTACTCTAAAATTCCTAATCATTAATCAATAGTGATAAAAGTTCCTCCACACTTCTTTCTTGGTCAAAAGTCATTTATGAGATTTTCTTGAACTAATTTGTCCATTTTGTGATATAAGGGAATATTATTATATCAATCTCTTAAATGTTACAACCAATCATTCAGTAATGCAATGTGCATAAATATAATTATCCATTGTGCTTCTTTGGCCATTTATGGAATGATTTTTTTGGTAATTGAACATCAGTGAATATGAAGTTATCCTACATTTGTATCTTCATCACGTTATCCTTTACATGTAACCATCATCATTATCATTAATATCGAACCTTGAAGTCTCCAACTTAACATATCCTCCAATAATACTCATAGCGATCATTCATCTTTAACCTTCGGTGTCAATCCCAGGTATGTCTGGATGATTTTGAGTGCCGTGATGTTTTCCTCCTTGACTGATTAATGAGTCGTGCGATATGTGATTAGAATGTAACTGTGACGCCCCACCCCGCCACGAGTCCCAGCGACGGAGTGTCAGCTAATAATGGAAGTACATCAATAACATTAATAGTAGGCTTTGACACCATTCTGTAACTTTCCAAGTCCTAGACTCCGAGGGTTACCAGGAATATATGTCCATCATTTGGAAAACATTTATAAAACAGAATTTGATTTTCATTTAGAAAATATCATTTCTTGAAACAAAACATTTTAGGATAAACAGCGGAAAATCAAAGTTAAGCTATCATGCTATTTAAAAACGGGTGGACTAACACTTGTCAAATTAAACATAATATATATGTTCTTTGAAACAGATTTATTACATCATTTAATTTAAAACCCCCAAATAGGGCCTTCAAACAAAGTGGAAGCTTATCAATTCTCGGGGATCTTGCCCTTATCTATATCACCTGAAAAGAAGGTTTTATAGTCCATAAGACATAGAGGCTCATATAGTCATATAACCACACAATAACATTTGTTAAATAACATGCGTGAGGGCAATGAATGCCAATCATGCATGAAAACTATTTTCATGTCTTTTCAAACACTCACCCTCGATCATCAATATCATTACCAGGACCATGGGCTTCCTGTCCACAGAGGCCTAGCCTTCAACGTGCTGGACTTTGGGCCTTACGAATTACACGGTGTTTACACCCTAAATATAAAATTATAAATTTATAGTGACCATGCAAGTGGGAGGTTATCAATAGTTGGTGGTTATTTCCATTTGGAAGTGGCAAACTTAGTGGGAAAGTGGCCAACTTAGTGGGGGAGTTATTTTCAGTACCTTCATTTATACACAATGCCAAGCAACATGAGAAAGAGGCTCACACACAGTCAAACAGCCCCTGCAGCTTAAAAGCAGTCCCAGCCTACTGCTCACTTTTGTTATCACTTTCTTTGTAATGCTACTGTGTCTTTCCATTTGGTTCCCACGTGTTATCAATGTGTTGAAGATCACTCCATAGCTATCATTTTTTTAAATTTCCAGTGTACTTAATTGGTAGCATACCCAATGTACTTCTTGGTTTTCAATTATAGTTTATTACTTTATTCACATCTGTTAATTAGCATTTAGTAATTGTTTCATCACTCAACAAAATTACTTGCATCAAAGTGTTTGGACCTAAAGGGAAGGATCATCCCTACTTTCGAACAATCGCTTGATCCGTATCAAATCACTAATAGGGATAATTTTGGTTACACGTTTGGGTCTTCGTATAAAGCCCATGGCACTCCCGGTCACATAATTTAATTTTTAGCCAAAACAATTTGGCACGCCCGGTGTGACAGTCGAGTGATGTTTCGTGAAGCATGGTTACAATTCTACAACGATCAAATTCGTTGGCGTAACGAGGCCATCGACCGAATTCAAAATAAAATTTATCGTCTCAACAAAGATAAATTTAGATTTTGCAGCGAGTTATGCAACAAGTAGTTATGCAGCCATGGAATTCTCTTTATCGGCATAATTGTGAAGCACACTGATATGATGATGAAATCAGTCATCTTTATGATGAGATTGACTATCTTAAGGCCAACATACGGTTTTTTAGCCATGAAATCGGCCTTCTTAAAGCCTCAAGTGGAGTTGACGATCCACCTTCTGGGGGGCAAGACAATTTCATGTCTATGGATGATTTTTGAAGCAACAAGTGGATAGAGGAGCAGAGTAGTAAATCGAATTCACCGCTCGAGAAAAAAAACCAAGCGGTGATTATTGATTCATGCGAGCACCTTAAAAAAGTGTTCAATGAAACAATTCTTGTTCAGAAAGAGTATGCTCTCCAACTTGAAGAGTCATGGGCGAGCATAGACGCAATAAAAACAACTTTTCAAGAGGCCGTGAAAAAATTTAAACTATCAAAAGTGGCCGATGACGCCTCCACAAGTCCAGAGATCGGTCTCCTCAACCATCTTGGTTCTACGCCGTCTAACCAGCTCGGGGGGCAAGGCGGCGAAGAAATGATTAGCAATAAGCTGATAATATCTATTTTGGCTAATGCTCCTCACGCTAGTGTTGGTGACGACGAGAAGGCAGTTGGGGGGCAAGTTCCACATAGTCCGAGTAGTTTAATTTGGGTTCCCAAATTTGTAAAATATGAACAACCCACGTTGGGAAAATTAATGATGGCCAAGGAGTTGTTCAAATTTTTTGGCGTTATCATAATAGCCAAAAATAATTTACACAGGAAGCCAATAAATTATTTGGCTTTTGCAAATTTAAATCCTCATTGAGTTTGTGGAGCCCATCAAAAATGGGATTTATTTGGGTGGAGTTTTTTACAAAATAATTTTTATAAAAAAAGGGGGGGGGGGGGGGGGGGGGAGAAAGGGCATTGACTGAATTTAAACAATAAATTCGGTCTTGAATTAATCGGGCTAACAAGCCGATGTATTGCAAATACTAATTATGAGGTCGATACTTCAGTCTTCATTTAGAGGCTGACCATGCATTGTTTTCAGAAGTTGGTAATTTGTTCATTCCAAGAAATTCGGTCATTATGCTCCATAGTCAAATCAGTGAGACCGAAGTGGGCATTGATTGGCATAGCCATGAGTTTTGAAAGATCATTGTGCACATGGCCAATTTAGTAGAAGACCGATGACATGCTTATCTCATCGGGCATGTTCATGAGGCCCAAGTCTAAGGATGCATCTAACCAAGGCTGGGACAAGAGTGGATGCCCACTAAGTTCACAGCCATGTCATCATTAGCCTTTTCCAAAGCTTGTAGATGTGGTCAGTAAGGTAGGAGTGCTTTGGTCCAATGAGATGAGTTAAATTTTTGTTAAAGTTTAAACAATGCAACACTTTGTTTACTCTCTCAGTCCATAAAGTGGAAGACCGATACCAGTCTCCTTAATTTTTATTGTCATCGGTCTATTTCAGAAATAGCTTAAGTACAAAGAACCAAAAAAAAAATTGGTCTACTGTATGAGGCCGATGTTACTTGTCTTATGAGTTATTAAAATATTGGTTATGGCCTATGCTATAACCAAATAACTACCAGGTACATGTGGCCACAAAATTGGTCTGTGAGGATGATAATGACCACAAAAATCGGTCCATTTGTGTATACATGGTTCTTTAAAAATTACATTTCATTTCATTTTCAAAGAACCAGGGGGCATTGTTTACACCCTAACTATAAAATTATATTTTTATATTGTAACCGGTTATATTTTATGCAAGTGGGAGGTTATCAATAGTTGGTGGTTATATCCATTTGGAAGTGGCCAACTTAGTGGGAAAGTGGCCAACTTAGTTGCGAAGTTATTTTCAGCACCTCTATTTATACACAATGCCAAGCAACATGAGAAAGAGGCTCACACATAGCCAAACAGCCCCTGCAGCTTAAAAGCAGTCCCAACCTACTGCTCACTTTTGTTATCACTTTCTTTGTAATGCTACTATGTCTTACCATTTGGTTCCCACGTGTTATCAATGTGTTGAACATCACTCCATACCTATCATTTATATATTTTTTTTAATTCCAGTGTACTTAATTAGTAGCATACCCAATGTACTTCTTGGTTTTCAATTACAGTTTATTACTTTATTCAAATCTGTTGATTAGCATTTAGTAATTGTTTCATCACTCAACAAAATTACTTGCATCAGAGTGTTTGGACCTTAAGGGAAGGGTCATCCCTACTTCCGAACAATCGCTTGATCCGTATCAAATCACTGATAGGGATAGTTTTGGTTACACGTTTGGGTCTTCTTATAAAGCTCCTGGCACGCCCGATCACATAATTTAATTTTTAGCCCAAAGACACGGAGGTCTAGCCTTCAATGTTACAGGGGTTTCTTGCAGCACATCCTGCAATTCGACTTCCTAGTGATACCCATCTCACACGTCTACCCACAAATCTGGGATTTTTATCTTTTCAAAACAAAATCCCTCCTAAGGGTTTTATGCACGGAAGCATCTAAGATCTTCCCTTTTCAAAACCTGGAAGCCTCCAAGGTCTTCCATTTTCAAAAATTGAAAGCCTCTAAGGTCTTTTATCCCAAAACCATTTTCGTGATTTTCGTGTTCATGCTCGTGCTTAGGAAATACTATGACATATATGAGCTCTAAGCATCAAGACATATTTAACATCTCATAAATCACATATTGAAACATGCTATCGATTTAAAACAACACAATAGACATGCTGAAATCACCCAAGTAAACACATAAACCAGACCAATTCATATCAATATGTAAGTACACCATTAACATATTGTACAACTTTATTGAGGGTTATACGGAACTACTGTTCACCAATGATAGAATAAGCACAAGGAATAGAATCTTGAAAAGCCCAGTCTATTACAATCTATTATGTATAGTGATATAAGCACATTAGTGAGGTACAATACTTCTAAGCACAAAGTACAACTACTATTAAGTGAAGTACAACTCTTAAAGCTTAAGGTACAAGGTCCCTTAGCTCAGTACAGACCTAAGTATAAGAAAACATAATTTTTTACCAAACTGTCTCAGGCCGCTCGTGGGGGCCCTCGCTCGCTCAGGTCGATCTAGCGGATCATGCCCAGTAAGGCGACGTGGACAATTAAAAACAATTTCAAAAAATAGCCTAATTGCACGCGCGAGCCGCGAACCAGACTCCATTGTTAACTTCCACGGAGCTTCTGTAATTTTATCTTTTTCAAAACTTAATCAAAACAGACTTTCCAATATATGAAACTCTTCCTTTTTCCGAATAGATTTCAAAAACATAATTAGTTTTTCGTGAATCAAAACATAGCTCTCGGTTATATCGAAAAACCGAATGGCAACAAAACTTTAATTCAACCATTCGTCGACCGTAGTGAATTAGCTTTTAAAATTTGAAACAAAGCCTCGTGGGATCAAGACCTTTCATTTTATATAAAGAAATTGAGTTTTCGTTAGAGTTTTTCTGCTTGCTATTTGTGGACCCTTAACGATATACATATATATATGAGATCTATATATATATATATATTAATAGTTTATAAAAACTGAATTCAAAATAAAAAATGGTACAGAAGCTTACCAAAACCAAAGCTTGATTTCCATTAATTGAATATGTATATATGTATCTGGCTATGTATCCATGTGTGTGTGATGTGTGTGTGTAGACACCCCAATTTTGACCGGCCGTCGAATTTAGGAGAGTATCACCTCCACGTCCGATGATGACAATGACCGAAAAATCCGAAGTATTCCAAGCTCTTCAGAAAATTCTCCAAAACGCGATAAAATTTCACAGAAAGGGGGAAATACCAGGTATTTAGGAAAATGCTGATATAAAAATACAACTTTTGGAAAAGATATTCAAAAATAATTTGTTTCAAAAAGAGAAAAGATCTAAAAAGGGAATTTTAGTCAAACACGGCACACGGCGGGATTCCGCGGCACTCGGTGACTGCCGTACGGCAGTCTCAGAGTGCCGGCACGGCACTCATCAAGTGCCGCCTCAGGTTTCTGACTGCCGTTCGCTTTTAAAATCTGTATTTTGCAGAGCAATACGTATGCGCATGCAAATAAGAACAAAAAACTGATAAAGTAAGACTGACAAAGTTGCGGCAATCCATTAATTGGCGCGGCATTCGGTGAATGCCGCGCGCCAGTCATTAAGTGCCGCAACGGCATTTGATGAATGCCGCAGCGGCAGTCACGGACTGCCGCGTCAGTGTCTGGAATGCCGCGCTGGACAGCAGTCTGCATAATTTCAGAAAGTACACATTGTACCAACTAATGAGGGAATTACACCTGTTTTTTACTCCGAAATTCACCAAAAATATCTGTTGATTTTGCCTATAAATGAAGAGGTATCTTCATGAAGAGAAAAAGAAACCAAAAAAATAGAGAGACCAAGAAGAACATCAAGAGACATATTGGGAGAGAGAGCATATACTTCCATTTCACCAACATTTTAGAGAGAAAAGAGAGAGTTTAGAGAAAACTAGGAAGAAGAGCTTGGAAGATCTTCAAAGAAAAGAAAACTTTGAGGATAATTTGGAGGTGATCCTCTAACCATAGATTATTAACTTATCCTTTCTTCTCATCTCTAGTCTTAAAATCTTTCATTATTTTCTTTGTTCATCAAGTAAACTTAGGAGTTTCCTTTGTTTCCATGTTATTTTCTTCCATTCTCTTGTTTATTTTTTTTTTTCTCTTGAAGGTCTAGGAGATCTTCAATATCTCTTTTGACCTCTAGAGCATGATCTTTTGAACCCTATGTAGGCTTGTGCTTCACATAGGAGTCAAAGTTTGATCAACACTTCATAAGAGGCTCCAAGTCCACACCCATGATTTGGATCTTCTAAACTTGATGTCTTGAGGAATCCCTTCAATATTCCCTTAGGACTCATGAGTCATAGTCATGTCCCTCCTCCAATGACCATCAAATGGTAGGGGAATGTAGTTTTGAGTCTAAACCCATCTCCATGGTCTAGACTCCTTGTCTTATGGATTTCATGAAGTATATCCATACTTCATTTGAAATCTACAAAGAATAAAGGTTTGTAGTCTCCAATGGCCATCAAATGGTAGGAGAAGTGGTTTGGTCCAACTCAACTTCATAGTTTAATAGTTGGAGTTACCAAATAGAAGTTGAACAAGCAAAATAAAAACTGTGAATCCATAAACTGTTTTTGATCAAAGATTTTTAGTTTGAAATCTAACCGTTGAAATCAAATGAAACCAACGGGAAAGTGTCAATAACACATCATTCTACCACTGCAATTTTTGTTTTAAGTTGGTTTCATGTTTAGAATGGTTTGATCATGGTTTTTGTGAAGCAACAATAATCTGTCCAGAATTTCAGAATAGTTTCAGAATAGTGACACTCTTTTGAAATAATTAAATCAGAGTTTTAATAAGGTGTTTCTGACCCAAAATAAATTTTTCCATGTAGTTTAATGTGTTAAGAAAACCCCCTAAAAAGAATGAAGCATTTCCCATTTTTTTACTATTTTTAGAAAATCACGCAAGATCTCTGGACGGAGAGTTGCAAAATCCTGAGTGGGGTCTAGTATTTTCAGTATTCCCGGAGATCTAACCGTTGAAACCTCGATTATCTTTTTGGGTTAGAAACTAGACTCACAGAGGCATAACATATCCAAAAATCATTAAGATCTAACCGTTGAAAGTATTTTATTCCTATTTTTGAATTCCGGGTTTGCTCTCTGTAATTCATAAAAAAAAATGCTCATATTTTCTTTGTCTAAATCTTGTTTATTTCAACCCAAATGGTCCCTTAATGTCTTGAAATCCTCAAATCATGTCTTGAATAATAATAATCTAGCTTAAAAGCTTAGCGATTCAAATTAGTGAATAAATTCATATCTCATTCTTTGTTCATAATCATTCATCCATTCATATATATTAATGCTTATAATAGGACTTGTTCTCGGATAAAGCTTGGATTTAGTCGGATCTAATTGAACTTGACTTAGGACTAATTATTCTTTGATACCATATTCTTGTCTAAAGCATGTGTACTAACCTCTTGTTTTGTAGCGCTATTAAGGTACGATCTCTCAATCCTCTCTCTAGTTTATTGAATTCTTTGATTTTATTTGATTTTCGACCTCATGTGCGACACCTCAGAATTAAGATTTGCCTTATATGTATATATGGATTAGAGACTCTTTTCCTAGGTTTTTTATTTAATCGCATGCATTGCACGTTTAATATTCGCGGCCGGATCCCGGGTAAGCTCTCTTGTTCCTTATTGCATATCATGTTGCTTGCTATTTGAATTACTTGGCTTATGAATGATATTTTGTCAATTGCAATTTTACACCCCTTTGGACATGCTTTTGTGATGTATACGTATATATGTATTAATTGAGGGCATGCTTAGATTAATAAATTTGATTAAAAGGATGTTGAGTAGAGGCCTATCACAAGATAGGATGAGAGAGGGTGTTTTAGCCCGACGGGCTCCTTCCTCTCTCATTCCATAATCCCCGGACCTAGTTTAATCTTTGGTTTCGCAAAAGACCAGTTTCCTTTAAATGGTTTCTTAATTTTCCTTTTAAAAATTAAGTGGCGACTCATTTGTTTTGAAATTGAAATTCAGAAAAGAATTTTAAAATAAAAAAGCTGTGGGTAAGTCAACCTGCGATATCCACAATCTGGCGACTCTGCTGGGGATCGAACCCAGAATCTCTGGTTTCGCAGACCAGAATTCTGATTTTGGGTTCACTTGAGGATTAGACTGGAAAAATATCCTTTTAATCAAATTAATTAATCTTTGTGTGCCTGTTGCATTTCACTTGCATGTCCGGCCAGTCGATTGCACGGAACTATGACCTTGGAGGCTCGGGGCAACCCGGTCGGTCAAGTCATCATGGGACTGTGTGATCACCCTTGATCTCGTACCATGATTTGGTATATGAAGCATCCTATCGGGTGTGTGTCAAGGGTCCCTTATTTGACCAAAACCCAGCCTTTGCACGGTAGCTTCTATAGAACCTTTCAAGATCTTAGGGAATCAATTCTTGATTAGGGCTATGTGCTAGGGAGTTTTGTATGCCCAAAAGGGATTATTTGAGATGATGACAATGCTTGCTCGATGAATGATGTGTAACCCTTTAATCACCTTTTAGCAATTCCTTCTCATGACCCACGACATTTGGGAACATGCTGGATCTTGATTATGTGATTACATCTCTTACATCTTGCTAAACTAAGCATCATTGACCTTGTATGCATCCGAATTCATGAAGAGTATGACAGTAATCCGATCATGTGATCCCCCTACCCAAAGAATTTTTTAAAATGCATTCCAAGGCGTTCAACCGCTCTTTCAAAATTTTTGGAGTTCACTTTTGGATTAAAATTTTAAATCAACCATATTTGAAGGAAGAACCTAAAATTCTTGGAACCCAAAATTCTTGAAAGATTTTGAAAAGTTTTACCAACTAAAGGAATGCTTTTTCAAAGCAAAATTTGGACCTAATCGCCCTTTTGTTAAAGAAAATAATCCAAAGAAATCATTTTTCAAATAAATTTTCAAATCCTCCTTTAGAAATGTTGTTATTTTAAAAAAAAAAAAAAAAAAAAAAAAAATTCATCATCTGGGGGAAATACTTGTCAAATGGATTTCGAAAATTCTAAATTTGTAAACCTTGAAGGGGTAAAAAGGGATCACAATGAAAGGAGAAATTAGCACACTCAACATGGGTAGGGATTTTATGTGCTTATGTGCTTATGTGTTAGGACTAGGATTTTCTTTTTCTTTGGCATATAGATGTAGGCACACACACGCACATGCATTACATCCACATGACTTACAAAATAAAAGTTTTGCTAAAATAAAGGTAAAAAGGTTTTTCTAAAAAAAAGAAATTTCCAAAATTTATTGTAGGAGCAAAAATAGCAAACCAAGGGTGGTTTAGAGATCCTGCGGCAAGGTTAGTAAGAAGAGGACACGCTAACATGGCCGAAGAAAGAAACAATGAAGAGATGACCGGATTGAGGACACTAATTGAGCAGCAAGCAGAACAGATGAGAAGACAAGCCGAGAATATGAACCGAATGATGGGAATGATAGAAGAGTTGAATCGCCGACCGCCGCCGCATGTAATTCCACCCATTATAGACCCGCCTATGGGAGGAGGGGACGGAGATTGGTTCGACGACCAAGAGGCACATTGGAATGATGCGCTGAGAGCCAACAGGGACAGGGAGAAAGATGAGAAGGAGAAGCTGCTGACCGAGAAGATAGAAAAATTGGAGAGGGTAATGCGCAAGGCTCAAGGGGTGGATACCTACCTAATGGAACTGGAAGGGTTGTATGACGGAGTCCACGAGACACTGCCGGCTGGTTTCAAAATGCCCGTCTTTGACAAATTTGATGGCACAGGCAACCCTCGCAGTCACGTCCGAATGTGTATCGGGGCTTTCCAACCAAGCGGATTGAGCACTATCATGATGGCAGTCCTATTCCAACAGACTTTGACCGGAGCCGCTCTGTCTTGGTATCTCACTCTTGAACCAAGCAAAACCAGGGTATGGGAAGAAGTGATTAAAGCATTCGTGGCGCAGTACGAATACAACCAAGACTTGGATGTCACTGTCCGAGATTTGGAAACAACCAGGCAAGGAAACAAAGAATCATTTGCCGAGTATTTAAGCCGATGGAGGGAGAAAGCTGCGAAAATGGTGCAAAGGCCGCCCGAAAAGGACCAAATTCGAATGCTAATGAAAAATCTACAGCCCGTTTATCAGGAAAAAATGAGATTTCAGTCAATCAACACCTTTGCTGAGGTGTTCGATGTAGGGACGAGGATCGAAGATGCAATTCAAGAAGGAACAATCAAGAAGGAAGAACCGCAGAACTGATATCGGAGGCCCAGTTATGGATCAGGTGGAGGGCACTCAGGGGGTCACTCAGGCCCCACCGATGTCAACGCGCTTAGTGAGCCGGAGAGGAAATTCGATATCACCAAAAGTCATTCAATGGGAGGGGAGGATAAGCCAATGAGGAAGTTTTCAGACTTGGGAGTATCATTATCAACCGCCCTCGATAGGCTGTTGGCAAAAGGGCATCTCCGTCAGCTGGAATCTCGACCACCGCCGAGTCCACTCCCGCCATACTTCAAAGGAGATCTCTACTGCAAATATCATCAACAAAAGGGCCACTCGACTGATCGGTGCATGAGGTTAAGGCATGACATACAAGACCTCATTGACAACAAAGTGATATCCGAGCCACCTGTCAAGGCTCCCAATGTCACCAAGAATCCACTGCCAAACCATCGTGCTGTACCACCGCCACGAGGCCTGTACTTCTTAGGAGTGGGGGAAACAACATTTGATCCGTCCGAGCTAATCACGAAGGTTGAGGAACCAAAGAAGTTTTATCAGTTACCAGAAAATCCGAAAATCTGTATGATTGGAAGCCAGCCAGGGATATGGGAAAAAGAAGCAACGGGACAATCAGATTGGTGGGTTCAAGGAACTAATGATCGTAACATAGGCCAAGTGGGGGAAGATGACCTGTGGTATCAAAGCGACGAAGAGGCAAAGGAGGGCTCAAAGACCGTTTCAGAAGCCGACAACATTTGGGCAAAAGAGGAGATCGATCATTTGACTCGGTCTGGCAGGCACTTCAAACCGAACGAACTAGAAGAAGATCACCCGGGGAGAGATCAAGACAAAGGAAAGGGAAAGATGAATGAAGAAGAAGAAGAGGATAAAGTCCTCAAGCAAATGAAGAAGACTCAGGCTAACATCACTGTCTGGGGGTTGCTGATTGCCTCCAAACGTCATAGGCAGGCAGTCCTAGACGCTTTGAACCAAGCTGACGTGTCCATCGATACCACTCCGGAGGACCTCGTAGGGCTGATCAGCAAAATTCCAACTTCGGCTATTACTTTCTCCTCAAACGACTTACCTCCGGGAGGACCCATGCTCAATAAGCCTTTGTACGTCACTGTTGAATGTTTGGGGAATACCGTGCCTGCTTGCCTCGTTGACAACGGGTCTGCTCTTAATGTGTGTCCCTTCCGTACAGCCAAGAGAATGGGCTTGGATGCATCCTCTTTTGTGCCGTCTCAACAAAAGGTCCGGGCATATGATAACACCCAAAGGGCAGTCATGGGCATCATCTTTCTTAACCTTGCTATCGGGCCAATGGATAAAGAAGCCGAGTTCCAAATCATTGATATCCCCGCTTCCTTCAACCTGCTGTTAGGGAGACCTTGGTTGGACAGTCTGGGTGCTATACCGTCAACAATCCATCAAAAGGGCAAGTATGTCTGGGAAAACAAAGTCTGTGATATCCTCGGGGACAGTTGGGTCCGTCCGTCCGAAGCATCGTCGAGTGCGCCGGTTCTAGAATTACAGCTACAAGAAGAAGAAGCGAAAATGGGGGCATTCGAATTCATCAGCGTAATAGAAGAAGGAAAGTCGAGGGAGTTTCTGCCACTTCAGTCCGATCAGTATGCTAGTCTGGTGGTCGCAGGAATCATGAAGAAGATGGGTTTCTTTCCAGGATTGGGGTTGGGAAAAAACCTTCAAGGCCTGCCTGAGGCTCCAAAGATCCCTACTCAGACCCACACTCACGGTCTGGGGTACCAGCCAACAAAAAAGGAGTTAAGAGCCAAGAAGAAGGCCGTCAACGCACCACTGGACCCTTACTCAAAGACTCTCAACGGGTATTTTGTGAAGGAGGGAGAAAGTTTCCCTTTCTGTGGCTTCCCAGAGCCATGGATGGACCAAAAGGACAAATGCATGAAGCCAGGGTTCGAGATCTTTTTCTCCCACGAAATTTCTGAGTACAAGGACCCATTTCTGCAAAAGCCCGGAAAGTCTGTTGCTGCCAAGGACTGGATTGGTGCGCTGGACGATTCCGCCATGAACAAACTGTTGGGCGAAGGAAACACGGAGGACATAAAGGAAGATTCTGGGAAAACCAAGGGCCAGTACATCGAGGGCATAGTGGAGGAAGCAGCCGAAAGCGAGGAAGATGGGGAAGATCAGGAAAAGACCGACAAGGGGAAGGCTGAAGAAAAAAAGATGGAAGAAATCACCAAGACGGGAGAACCGGAAGAATGCTTCATTACTGACTTGGGAGGAGAGAGCAAGAAGGAGTGGGTTTTTGAGTCTAGTGATAGGTTCCCCCCACACCCAGAGTCTGTAATGGCCCAAATGAGGCGTCTTTCAATTTCCATGTCCGTTGTAATCACTCCAAAGAAAATCAATGAAAACATGACTGATTCTGCCTACTTGAATGCGCTTAATGAATGTGATGAATGTGGTGATCATGAAATACCTTTTGAACTGCAAAAACTAATTGAAAGAGAAAAGGAATCTGCATGTAAAATCATTGAGGACACCATAACAATTAATCTAGGAAATGAAGATAATCCTCAAAATGTCTTTATCGGCTCTACACTTAGCAATAAAGAAAGCAAAGAACTAATCAGTCTATTAAATGAATTCAAAGATGTTTTTGCATGGTCTTATAATGATATGCCAGGTATCGATCCAAAAATAGTCCAACACCACATCCCCCTCTTTCCCAATTCGAAACCCGTAAAACAAAAGTTGAGGCGAATGAGGCCAGAATGGGCACTTAAAGTAAAAGAGGAAGTTGAAAAGCAATTAAAAGCTGGATTCTTGATGGTCACCGAGTACCCTGAGTGGATTGCCAACATTGTACCTGTCCCAAAAAAGGATGGTCGTGTTAGGGTTTGCGTTGATTTTCGAGATTTAAACAAGGCAAGCCCTAAAGACGATTTCCCGTTACCTCACATCGATGTACTAGTTGATAACACTGCGGGACACGAGCTCCTATCTTTCATGGATGGGTTCTCCGGGTATAACCAAATCCTCATGGCGCCCGAGGATAGGGAGAAAACCACTTTTATCACTCCATGGGGGACATATTGCTATAGGGTCATGCCATTCGGACTTAAGAATGCAGGTGCAACCTATCAAAGGGCTGCCACCACTTTGCTACACGATATGATCCACAAGGAGGTGGAGGTGTATGTAGATGATATGATTGTGAAATCCAAAGAGAGGAGAGGGCACCTTGAGGCTTTGAGAAAATTCTTTGAGAGATTGAGGGAGTTCAAAATGAGGGTGAACCCGCAAAAGTGCACATTCAGGGTCACTACCGGGAAATTTTTGGGTTTTCTCATTACTCAGAGAGGGATAGAGGTGGACCCCACCAAGATAAAAGCCATAACCGAAATGCAGCCACCGAAAAATGAGAAAGAACTGAGGGGATTTTTGGGGAGGATACAATTCATCAGCCGCTTCATTTCCAAACTCACTTTGACCTGCGACCCACTTTTCAAACTACTCAGAAAGGGAGAGAGATTCAAATGGGACACTCCGTGTCAACAAGCCTTCGATAAAATCAAAACCTACCTCCAGAACCCACCTGTCTTGTCACCGCCTTCACCTGGGAGACCCCTGTTACTTTATCTCTCTGTATCCGAGGATTTGATGGGATGTATGTTGGCCCAAGAAGGAGAAAAGGGGCACGTAGAGAAAGCCATTTACTACTTGAGTAAAAGAATGGTCGGATATGAGCTGAAGTACTCACCCTTGGAGAAGGCCTGTTGGGCCTTGGCTTGGTGTACCCGTCGTCTCCGCCACTACATGCTAGCCTTCCCCGTGACCCTGATATCCCGAATGGACCCATTAAAATACCTGTTCGAAAAACCCGTCTTGACCAGTAGGATTTCCCGTTGGACTATGATGCTGGCTGAGTTCGACATCAAGTATGTCACCGCCAAGTCTGTAAAAGGAAGGGCTGTCGCCGAGTTCTTAGCCGACCTCGCTGTAGAATCTGAGGACAAGGGAGACTTCAAGTTCCCAGATGAAGGAATAATGGAGGTCAAGGAGGAGTTGTGGAAAATGTACTTTGATGGAGCAGCCAACCAGTTAGGTTATGGAGTTGGAGTCATTCTCATAGCACCCGATGGGGTCCCTACCCCATTAGCCGTCAAACTCGAGTATAACTCAACCAATAACACTGTGGAGTACGAAGCATGCATAATTGGAATGGAGGCAGCCTTGGCTTTGAAGGTTGGAAAGATTGATGTGTTCGGAGATTCCAACTTGATCATATCCCAGGTCCGGGGAGATTGGAGGGTAAAACATGAGAAATTGAGACCTTATCATGACTATCTGGAAAACCTGAAGGCACAATTTCAAAAGATTTCTTTCTACTATCTCCCCCGCGAAGAAAATCAACTAGCCGACTCTTTGGCTACTTTAGCCTCAATGATCCAAATTCCTTCCAAAATTGCCATGATCCCGCTATCCATAGAAGTAAGGAATCAACCGTCATTTGAAATGATCGCGGCCATAGAAGGAGACGACGAAGTGCCGTGGTATGAAGATGTTTGGAAATTCATCAGAGAAGGGGAATACCCCGAGGGAGCCTCAGACAAGGACAAGTAGGCAATCCGACGATTCGCTGCTCAATTTGTGATCTACGCGGACAAACTATGGAAGAAGTCCTACACCGGGTATAATTTAGAGTGTTTATACGGAAGGGAAGCTAAGAGAATGATGGAGGAGATACATGAGGGAGTATGCGGGCCCCACATGAATGGGCACATGCTGGCAAAGAAGATCATCCGGCAAGGGTACTATTGGACGACCTTGGACAAAGACTGTTGTGAATATGTCAGAAGGTGTCACAAGTGTCAGATTCATGCAAATCTGATGCATACCCCGCCGTCACAACTCTATAGCATGACCACCCCGTGGCCATTTTCTGTGTGGGGAATCGATATCATTGGTGAGATAGTCCCGAAAGCTTCCAATGGACACCGATACATCATCGTGGCAATCGATTATTTTACCAAATGGGTAGAGGCAGCCTCATACGCAACCTTAAAAGCCAAAGATGTGGTGAATTTCATCGAGAAGAACATAATCTGCAGGTATGGGGTCCCGAGTGAATTCATATCCGATCACGGCAGTCATTTTCAAGGAGAAGTTATCCCACTTCTAGAAAAGTATAAGATCACTCGCCATCAGTCGTCCCCATATAGGCCTCAGACAAATGGAGCAGTGGAGGCAGCAAATAAAAATGTCAAAGCAATCTTGGGAAAAACGACAGACACATACAAAGATTGGCATGAGAAGCTGCCATTCGCTTTATGGGGATACCGGACCTCAGTGAGAACTTCAACGGGTGCTACACCATATTCATTAGTGTACGGGATGGAAGCAGTCCTTCCAGTCGAGGTGGAAATACCCTCTCTCAGGGTTTTGACGGAGTGCGAAGTCACCGAATCAGAATGGATAAGAGGAAGATATGAAGAATTGATGTTGCTTGATGAGAAGAGGCTGACCGCGATAAACCATACTCGGGGGTACCAGAAGAGGATAGCTCGTGCTTTCAACAAAAAGGTTCGCCCAAGGAAGCTTGCTGAGGGTGACCTGGTCCTCAAAGAACTTAAGGTGCCCGTTTATGACCCTAGAGGAAAATTCAAACCCAACTGGGTCGGGCCGTACATCATTAAGACCCTCCTTTCCGGAGTAGCGGCTTATCTCATGGACCTGGACGGGGTTGAATTTAAACAGCCGATTAACCTCGATCGCCTCAAGAAATACTTTGCTTGAAACCATTTTCTTTCAAAGCCTCCTACCTTGATGAACTACGCTTGACCTGATTCCCGTTAGGGGATACGTAGGCAACCCACTCGGTTCGGTCATTATAAATTGCCTCAGAAGGCGTCTTCTTTCAAACCTCAAGCTAAACTACTACAGGCCTGATGCCCACTCGGGGATAAGTAGGCGGGCTCTCAAAAGCCTTCGGCCCAAGAAAACCTAAAAACAAGAAATGTGGGTACCAAACTAGGGGCAAACTGGCGTTTGCCCAGAATCACTTCGAAGCCCTAAAACCAGGGGCAAACTTCGTTTGCTAGCCAAAAGACCCAGATACAAAACCATCCCTCAGGTCACCTGGCTGTCAAAATAAGTACTATTTAAGGAACAAACGAAAATTCATGGAATAGAATGAATAGAAAGCAAAACAGCAGAGTAAAGGGCCAAGTAAAGACATTGAAAGGAGAATACTTCATAAAAGATTAATTGAAGGGGTAAACACTTCTGATTTTATCATGACAACACTTCTTGAAAAGGAAAAAATAAAGATCACATTCAAAAGCGTGAAAAGAGTAGGCAGGGTCTGTCAGAAAGTTTTGTAAAATGGCAAGCTTTTCCCTGTTTTCGCCTACTTTATTATGCATATGTCTGTCAAGCTCGCCTTGCAACCAAGGCCTGGATCTCTAGAAGATACTGGGTAGTAGGCACGGTCAGAGCAGGAACCCTCGGGAACGGAGCAGCAATCCTACTATGCCAAACCTCAAGAAAAGCCTTCACAATAGAAGGACGCAGAGTAGAACCCCTGGTGAAATCAGCAGTCACAGATTCAGCAGTATCTTGCAGAAGTCCAAACTGGCGAACCACCCGATCAGGAATGTAGAAGGTAGTGGCACTCAAGCCCGGCAGCCAGATGCCAGGTCGCCCAGGAAGACGTACAGCAACAGAACGAGGAGTCCACTGAGGGCAAATCCAACAAATATCACTGGAAGAAAGGCCCTGGAGCCAAACGAGCCATGCGTCGGCAGAATGAAATAAGCAATGGACCTCCATACGGTCATAAGAGAGGGGCCCGCGAAGGTGCGAGGAATGAATGAAGAGGTCGAGGCGTTCCATGAGCCAAACCTGCAAGACAAAGGGTGCCCCGGTAGATAACATGGCCCCGGTAACACAGGCACGGCTCAATCCGATCAAAGTTTCGCCAAGAACCAGCATAACAGCACTTTTCATCTCCCTCAAACCACGGGCAATGGGTATGAGAATGTCAGAAGATGACTGGAATAGGAAGTAAGAGAGCATGGCAATTGATAAGGCACTACGCCGGATGATCTGATACTCACCATCATAAGGGTCCCCTATGGGAGCATAAACAGAAGAAAGGTGCTCAAAGTCGACCTGCCCATCATGAACAAAAGAACCTGCCGCATTTCGAGATATGTGGAGGAGAGTGGTTAAGTCCCGGACATACCCGGCCTGAATTAGAGGAATCACCAATTCAGCAGAGGGATCAGTGTGCAAAATGGCGCTGAATTCCTCGAACAGAGGACAAATCTCTTGAAAGCCAAAACGGAAGACGTTGAGAGCAGGGTCCCAACACTGAATAGCAGCTCGAAGTAAGCCCTCGTTCAAATTCATGCGTCTGAAAGAAAAGAGATCGTTCAACCGGAAGCACTCAAAGTTGAGCTTGTCAATACCCGAGAGAGTATCCATCCATGGGAAGAGGATTTGAGAATTAATGGGGGCCATTGGAAGGGGAAAGAAGGAGAAGGGAGATGTTTTGCGGAATGTTAGAAGAAGAGGGGTATAAGTAGGGGGATGAAGCTGCCCACTAGATCGCGGCACTCGATAAAGTGTAGCGGCACTCCATGAAGTGCCGCGCGGCAGTCCGTGAGTGCCGCACGGCATTTACCGACTGCCGTTACGGCATTCTCTGAGTGCCGCGAAGGCTTACCCGAGTGCCGTTCCGAGTTTCCCATCGGCCAGGTTTTGTTTGTAACTCAAGTAGCCCACCTGCAAACAGAAAACTAAATAGAGAGGCAATAAAAACGTGCGCATCATGCAGCACGTGCAAACACATTCATTCATTCATTTTGCATGCATCAAATAAATAAGAGAAAACAGCAGCATTCAAATGATAAAATAAAGTCGGGACCAAGCCATGGTCCCACATACGGTGAATAAGCAGAAAGCATGATGAAATGTTTAAAACACCTATCCTACGAAATAAAGGAAAGCATCCATCAAAGTAAAGCATGTGTATATATACAGTCATCCACCAAAATAAATGAAAATCCTCCCAGAACCCTCAAAAATAAAATAATAACAAAAGCAGAGTCAGCCGCGACCCCGACCCCGGCCGCGAGTCTGGCGAGTCGTACGTCTAAGAGGCTCCTCCTCTGACTCAGTCCCGCTGCCTCCACCAGTCCCGCCATGTCCGCCGCTACCACCGCCTCGGCCTCTGCCACCGCTAGTATCCTCGCCGCCACCTCCACCACGTCCAGCGCCACTATCTCCGGGGGCATCGCTGAGAGGGATGCCAAACTGCTGGAGCCGCTACTGAAGCTGCCCCACCTGCTAGGACAGGACTCTGTTCTCCTCCATCTGGAAGAGAGGGGATGAGTCCAGGAAAGTATTGAAAAGACGTCTGGAATATGAAAAGGGTAGAAGGTCATACCTGGGCCCTCAGCTGAACCGCAGCAGTCGCCCGAGCTCCCTCAGCCTGAAAACAAGAACCGAGAATGAAGGTTAGTAAAAAGAGAGAGATGCAATCCCAGTCCAAAGTGGGAATAGGGACGAATTTCTTACCATCCACTCGCGCCCCAGAACCCACTGCCGCACGCTATGTGCATACGTCAGGCCCTCCTCCGCATAAGCACGCGGGACAAGATCATAGTGAATAGGAATGGTGGGGGCGCCCTGTGAGAGTCGGGGGACCGTCGTCACATGAGGCTCGCCAAATGAGACAGTCGACATAGTCCAGTCCCACTCGGGCAAGGCAGGAGCTCGAACCGCAGCAGGAACAGGCTGCAAACAAAAGAAATAAAGCATGGGTAAAGAATAAAAGAAAATTCACAGAAATAATAAAGGGATCGTTTACTCACCCGAGTCACCTCCATCAAAGGGAAGTTCGGCATCAGCTTGGCGGCACGGAAGGCCGCATATCCTGACGGGTCGTCCAGAAAGCCGTGGATACCGAAGCCGGCTCGAGCAGCCGTGAGATCGTCATCCTGAAGTGTGTCTGTGGCCCTCATAGAGTCGGGAGGAGGGAACGGCACAAAGAACCCGGGGGCCGCTATCGACTGCCTGGTCACTCTCTCTCCCAAGTACCACGCCATACCCTCTGACCCACCATCAAGGAGTCGTCTCGTCGGGTCATACCCGGCCGACTCTCGGATCCTCGCACTAGCCTCAGGCAACACCCTGAGCCATGGCTGCCAGTGCACATGCCCCTCCCTCAGGTTCGTCAGGAAGTTCCTGAACGAAACAAAATTATGGGCCCCGGTCTTCCTCCCGACCCTATCCTTCGCCCATTTCAGCCCCTGGGGCATGATAAGGGCGTCGGCGTCGCGTGTCTGCGGAGACATCATGCGAAGATACTCGTGGGACCAAATCTGTGATACAAAGAGAGAAGAAAGAAGATCAGTCTCACACTTAAAAGAGGAGGAAAGAAAGCAACATGATAATATAAGAAAAATATACCTCCCACGCTCTCCAATACCCGCCAGTACCGGCCGACCTGTCCCGGGAAATGGCGCTCATATGCCTATACAGAATGGCCAACCCTGTACCAACCCAGTCATACCTGGCAACCTGGTCCAGGCGCTCCAACGACGCTACCAAGGAAGCAGAAATCCGGTCCCCCCTGGTACTCAACAAGGAGCACCCCAGCACGTACATCAAGAAACCACGGGCCATCTGCTCGTCTGTGAAGCCGGGTTTCCCCCGGAAAGTATCCATGAACCATCGAGCAGTGACCAAGGCCTCCTCCGGGACCACCCCCAGCAAGGGCTCCATCCGATCCCACTCCTGATCCGCAAAGTGCCGCAGGGGCTCCCCTCCGAACGGGATCCCCGTAATCATGCTGAAGTCTAGGGGGGTCATCGTCATCTCCCCAAAGTCAAAGTGGAAGGTACTCGTGGTATCCCACCACCGCTCGGCCAATGCGAGCATCTGCTGAAGGTCGTTGGAGCTCTTCGTCAAAAGCTTGACGAAGTCTCCAAACCCTGCGGCATCCACCAGAGCCCTCACAGCCAGGCTCAGCTCTGTATACCACTCGTGGCCGTGGGCGAGGCTACCGTGCCCTTTCAGCACCTTTGGCTGCAGCTGCAAGAAAAGAATAAACAGTTTGTTGTTAGGGGATGGATAAAGAAGAGGGCAACAACAGCAGGTAAATAATTAATAAATGGAAAATCCAGAAGTGTTCACAAAAAATTTTCACGTTTGTTTGAAATGAATAAAAGAAAAACATTCAATGTTGTAGCAAGGTTTCGAAAGGAAAAGAAAAGAGAAAAAGTAGTTTGTCCGCATTTTTTGATTCCAAAATAAGTACAAGGAAGTACGTGGTCGCAAGCATTCAGGAGTCAGTTTCAAATAATAGAAGGGCGCCTAGAACGTTCGGGGAAGTCCACAAGTGTAATAAGATACGGGAGAAGTTTCAGGATCGTGTATTCATGGACATTGGATGTTTGAAATTTTTGATTTTCAAAACCTTTGATGAGAAATTAAAAGTTGAAAGAAATGAAAATAGTAACAAATAAAAGGATGAGTATTCGAAAGAATTCCAATTTAACACCCAGTTTATGTCCGAAATAAAAAAGTTTTTGTTGCAAGGGGCATGAAGTGGGGGGTTCAAAACACCACGAGCATGTCGTTCGGGACAGGGTATCTAAAGTTATAGCAACCCTACGGTATATCCACACAGGAAAGGAAATGCAAGAAACAAATGCGAGAAATAAGAGAAGAAGGGTGTTTACCTCGCGCTTGAACGCGCGGGCCGACAGATGCTCGTCAGGATCCCTCAGTAAAAGCGTGGCGTCTGGGTGATGCGTGGCAGTATACCTAGCCCTCTTCTTGCGTCCTGAACCACTCGCCATAACACTGTCAAAGAAAAGAGAGAATTCAAGCGTTAGATCCATGAAAATTTTAGAAAAACAAGGAAATAAACGAGATTAACCAAGTTTTGATCGAGTAGAACGAACCTGATAAGCCCCTGGTAGATCAATCCAAGCTAAGAGAGAAAAAGGAATTTTTTCTCCAGAGAGATTTCGAGATGAAGAGAGTGAGAGAATGAGAGAAAGGGAGGAGAACCCCGGCGGTTTAAGCCACTGCCGCTCGAACGCGGCATTCATTTTTCCGTGCGCGGCAGTCAGTCAACTGCCGCGCGGCACTCGCCGAGTGCCGCAACGGCACTCCGTGAGTGCCGCGCGGCAGTCACGGACTGCCGCGAAAAACCGCGTGTGCCGCGATTAAGGCGGTTCATAGATATTTACTTTCCCCCCCAAAAATTCAAATCAAGTCCCATAAATTGAATTTGAGTCCCCAGAATTGCCCTCATTGCACTTTTGTCCCCTCAGGGTCATTTCATAGGCACACTTTGACTACAAATTTTGGAGTTCCAAAAAAATTCGAGCCCGTGGGCCCCCCCCCCCATTTTTTTAAAATTGGAGATGTTTGAGCTCGTGGGCTCCCAATTTATGAAAATTAAAATATTTGGTCCCGTGGGTCCCAATTTTGAAAATCGCAATATTTGAGCCTGTGGGCCCGGATTTATATTTCCGGTTTTCGCAACGGACTTGCGATTAACCCTCTTTTGGGAAATATAACGGATTTATATTCCCGGTTTTCGCAACGGACTTGCGATTAACCCTATTTTGGAAAATATAACGGATTTATATTCCCGGTTTTCGCAACGGACTTGCGATTAACCTTCTTTTTGAGAATATAACGGATTTATATTCCCGGTTTTCGCAACGGACTTGCGATTAACCCTCTTTTGGGAAATATAACGGATTTATATTCTCGGTTTTCGCAACGGACTTGCGATTAACCTTCTTTTTGAGAATATAACGGATTTATATTCCCGGTTTTCGCAACGGATTTGCGATTAACCTTCTTTTTGAGAATATAACGGATTTATATTCCCGGTTTTCGCAACGGACTTGCGATTAACCTTCTTTTTTAGAATATAACGGATTTATATTCCCGATTTTCGCAACGGACTTGCGATTAACCTTCTTTTTTGAGAATATAACGGATTTATATTCCCGGTTTTCGCAACGAATTTGCGATTAACCTTCTTTTTTGAGAATATAACGGATTTATATTCCCGGTTTTCGCAACGGACTTGCGATTAACCTTCTTTTTGAGAATATAACGGATTTATATTCCCGGTTTTCGCAACGAATTTGCGATTAACCTTCTTTTTGAGAATATAACGGATTTATATTCCCGGTTTTCGCAACGGATTTGCGATTAACCTTCTTTTTGAGAATATAACGGATTTATATTCCCGGTTTTCGCAACGAATTTGCGATTAACCCCATAATTCAAACCAAAAGCACCTTCATAATCTCCGTAACAGATTTTCGCATAGATGATCTTCCCTGACTAACACGTCATGAAATGTGCGTCGTACGTGGGGAAAACATGATAAGCATAACATTTACACTACCAGGTCAATTCAGAAAACACCATTGCATGGCACTTGCATCACGACAGGATAGGTGCATACATCCGTGTGACTACTTGCGTTTGTGAAATGTTCGACCCGTGCCTGAACTACGCTTTGGTCTGATTCCTGACAGGGATACGTAGGCAGCTCGTCAGGGAGCCCGACCAATTAGGATCCCGCTGCACGCCCGCTTTGCAACGCATTTTTGTTTTCGCCTAAATTCGACAGTCAGGTCAAAGGCTTGTCTTCACACAGGCTTTGACATTCACTTATGGGACGCGTTGCTCCACAAGCTCTGTCAAAGAGGGGCAAACTGTAGACACCCCAATTTTGACCGGCCGTCGAATTTAGGAGAGTATCACCTCCACGTCCGATGATGACAATGACCGAAAAATCCGAAGTATTCCAAGCTCTTCAGAAAATTCTCCAAAACGCGATAAAATTTCACAGAAAGGGGGAAATACCAGGTATTTAGGAAAATGCTGATATAAAAATACAACTTTTGGAAAAGATATTCAAAAATAATTTGTTTCAAAAAGAGAAAAGATCTAAAAAGGGAATTTTAGTCAAACACGGCACACGGCGGGATTCCGCGGCACTCGGTGACTGCCGTACGGCAGTCTCAGAGTGCCGGCACGGCACTCATCAAGTGCCGCCTCAGGTTTCTGACTGCCGTTCGCTTTTAAAATCTGTATTTTGCAGAGCAATACGTATGCGCATGCAAATAAGAACAAAAAACTGATAAAGTAAGACTGACAAAGTTGCGGCAATCCATTAATTGGCGCGGCATTCGGTGAATGCCGCGCGCCAGTCATTAAGTGCCGCAACGGCATTTGATGAATGCCGCAGCGGCAGTCACGGACTGCCGCGTCAGTGTCTGGAATGCCGCGCTGGACAGCAGTCTGCATAATTTCAGAAAGTACACATTGTACCAACTAATGAGGGAATTACACCTGTTTTTTACTCCGAAATTCACCAAAAATATCTGTTGATTTTGCCTATAAATGAAGAGGTATCTTCATGAAGAGAAAAAGAAACCAAAAAAATAGAGAGACCAAGAAGAACATCAAGAGACATATTGGGAGAGAGAGCATATACTTCCATTTCACCAACATTTTAGAGAGAAAAGAGAGAGTTTAGAGAAAACTAGGAAGAAGAGCTTGGATGATCTTCAAAGAAAAGAAAACTTTGAGGATAATTTGGAGGTGATCCTCTAACCATAGATTATTAACTTATCCTTTCTTCTCATCTCTAGTCTTAAAATCTTTCATTATTTTCTTTGTTCATCAAGTAAACTTAGGAGTTTCCTTTGTTTCCATGTTATTTTCTTCCATTCTCTTGTTTATTTTTTTTTTCTCTTGAAGGTCTAGGAGATCTTCAATATCTCTTTTGACCTCTAGAGCATGATCTTTTGAACCCTATGTAGGCTTGTGCTTCACATAGGAGTCAAAGTTTGATCAACACTTCATAAGAGGCTCCAAGTCCACACCCATGATTTGGATCTTCTAAACTTGATGTCTTGAGGAATCCCTTCAATATTCCCTTAGGACTCATGAGTCATAGTCATGTCCCTCCTCCAATGACCATCAAATGGTAGGGGAATGTAGTTTTGAGTCTAAACCCATCTCCATGGTCTAGACTCCTTATCTTATGGATTTCATGAAGTATATCCATACTTCATTTGAAATCTACAAAGAATAAAGGTTTGTAGTCTCCAATGGCCATCAAATGGTAGGAGAAGTGGTTTGGTCCAACTCAACTTCATAGTTTAATAGTTGGAGTTACCAAATAGAAGTTGAACAAGCAAAATAAAAACAGTGAATCCATAAACTGTTTTTGATCAAAGATTTTTAGTTCGAAATCTAACCGTTGAAATCAAATGAAACCAACGGAAAAGTGTCAATAACACATCATTCTACCACTGCAATTTTTGTTTTAAGTTGGTTTCATGTTTAGAATGGTTTGATCATGGTTTTTGTGAAGCAACAATAATCTGTCCAGAATTTCAGAATAGTGACACTCTTTTGAAATAATTAAATCAGAGTTTTAATAAGGTGTTTCTGACCCAAAATAAATTTTTCCATGTAGTTTAATGTGTTAAGAAAACCCCCTAAAAAGAATGAAGCATTTCCCATTTTTTTACTATTTTTAGAAAATCACGCAAGATCTCTGGACGGAGAGTTGCAAAATCCTGAGTGGGGTCTAGTATTTTCAGTATTCCCGGAGATCTAACCGTTGAAACCTCGATTATCTTTTTGTGTTAGAAACTAGACTCACAGAGGCATAACATATCCAAAAATCATTAAGCTCTAACCGTTGAAAGTATTTTATTCCTATTTTTGAATGCCGGATTTGCTCTCTGTAATTCATAAAAAAAAATGCTCATATTTTCTTTGTCTAAATCTTGTTTATTTCAACCCAAATGGTCCCTTAATGTCTTGAAATCCTCAAATCATGTCTTGAATAATAATAATCTAGCTTAAAAGCTTAGCGATTCAAATTAGTGAATAAATTCATATCTCATTCTTTGTTCATAATCATTCATCCATTCATATATATTAATGCTTATAATAGGACTTGTTCTCGGATAAAGCTTGGATTTAGTCGGATCTAATTGAACTTGACTTAGGACTAATTATTCTTTGATACCATATTCTTGTCTAAAGCATGTGTACTAACCTCTTGTTTTGTAGCGCTATTAAGGTACGATCTCTCAATCCTCTCTCTAGTTTATTGAATTCTTTGATTTTATTTGATTTTCGACCTCATGTGTGACACCTCAGAATTAAGATTTGCCTTATATGTATATATGGATTAGAGACTCTTTTCCTAGGTTTTTTATTTAATCGCATGCATTGCACGTTTAATATTCGCGGCCGGATCCCGGGTAAGCTCTCTTGTTCCTTATTGCATATCATGTTGCTTGCTATTTGAATTACTTGGCTTATGAATGATATTTTGTCAATTGCAATTTTACACCCCTTTGGACATGCTTTTGTGATGTATACGTATATATGTATTAATTGAGGGCATGCTTAGATTAATAAATTTGATTAAAAGGATGTTGAGTAGAGGCCTATCACAAGATAGGATGAGAGAGGGTGTTTTAGCCCGACGGGCTCCTTCCTCTCTCATTCCATAATCCCCGGACCTAGTTTAATCTTTGGTTTCGCAAAAGACCAGTTTCCTTTAAATGGTTTCTTAATTTTCCTTTTAAAAATTAAGTGGCGACTCATTTGTTTTGAAATTGAAATTCAGAAAAGAATTTTAAAATAAAAAAGCTGTGGGTAAGTCAACCTGCGATATCCACAGTGTGTATGTAATAATATGTGTGTGTGTGTGTGAGTATAACCGAGAGAGAGAGAGAGAGAGAGAGAGAGAGAGAGAGAGAGATGGCAAAGAGATAGAGAGCTAGTAAGAGTTTGAGAGATTTGTTGGGGGTAGGTGTGTATATATAGCTTTAGTAAGCTTGGGGGCCACAACACACACTCACACACTCACGTCACACACCCACAGAACACACGCACAAACTGTTCACTTAAATTTGTTTGGTCTCCAAGCAAAACAGGGGAGATCCTTGTGTGTGTTGAGCTCATGCGATGATACACACATGTAGGTAAAAATTGTACTGCCAACAATCCCAAAACTGGTATTATCTCAATTTAGAAAATGCGAAAATAAAAAATATGGGGTATTATAGTAACCCCCTTAGTCTTGATGTTGAAGTTAAAATCAGATTCAATTAATTTAATTAAACGAACAAAATGTATGAGTTATTTATTATTATAACATGTTTTATATCTGATCAGCAGTTAACACTTTGAGAAATTTCTCAATACTGTACTGTTAAAATAGTTTTTGTTAGGTAACTGCATGCAAAAATTACATGAAAGCTACAATAACCCTACAAGACAGAACTAGGGTTACCTTGACGAATCGAGAACACGGGCTCGATAATAGTTCACGATCTTCTACCGTATTTCTCTGCCGTCAGAATATAGAACTGAGTGTGCGCTCTTCCAAAATCCTTTTTTTTTTTTTTTTCTGCTGTCTCCTTTTTACGCTCTCTTTTCTATCCCGAGTTATAATGCTCTATGTGAACAAAAAAAAAAATGCAAACTGAACGGAGAGCCAAAGCAGCATATATATAGGCTACGATAGGGACCATAAGAAGTCAGTACGGAATAGGCTTCCTATGGAATTAGGAAACTCTAATATGTACTGAATCAAATTCCTATTTCCATAAATTATAATTCATACCGCTAAAATATATTTTGAGCTCCATGTTATTAAATACTCATTGTCTCCCCACATTAAGATTACAGATATCCATTAATTAAAATAATTACTGACAATCGTATTTAACTAATTTGTAAAAATTTCTTAAGATCCTCTGCTTAACTTATCCGATATGTCAAATGCAAAATCCAATTGCAGAGTTTTAATCAAAACTTATAAGCTTTCTCAAGGGGATATCATCAATCCCACACTGAGACGTGGATTCCATCATTAATTAATATCTACCACACAATTAATATTTTCACTCAATCCAATGAAATATTGACCCATTTAAGGATCTCACCTTTTTAGGGATCAGAGTGTAATATCAAATATACGTTTCTATAAATTAACTTAGGATTTAAAGCATAAGCACTCATAATAACCATGGGGTATTAATTACCTTATAAGTCAGTATAAAAATAATTACCCCAAATCAGTCCCGTTTAATACACAAAGTGTACCAGCAAAGTGAGTTGAAACTATATTCTTTCCCATAGTCAAGACAAACCTACTACACCATCATGCGGCAGTCCTACTGATGGTGTGTCTAATCCCATCTAAGATTATAAACCAAAATTTTATGTTCTACAAGATCTGATGGTTTGATCTTCAATGTGTAAGCCGAACTCTACACACCAGATTACCTACTATATAGAATAAGATACACACATGCACAATATTAAATAGATAATATAATGCAAATATTGCTCACACAGATTCTCAATAAAATGGAATAAATGATTGTATTAAGTGAATAATAAATTGACTAAATAAAGCATGACTTTTAATATATATATATATATATATATCCCTAACGGTTTTGATATTTTATGTTACAATATGTTGCATGCATCATCGGCCACTATTTTGAAGAATTTCTCAAAACCATCCTGGAAAAACACTAAGACATTTTTTTTATCTAATATTTTGTGAAAATTCTCAAAAGTATTCTGA
Source organism: Hydrangea macrophylla (assembly GCA_033977485.1). Taxonomy (NCBI): domain Eukaryota; kingdom Viridiplantae; phylum Streptophyta; class Magnoliopsida; order Cornales; family Hydrangeaceae; genus Hydrangea; species Hydrangea macrophylla. The sequence goes on along the minus strand of CM066989.1, from coordinate 100,663,296 downwards.
AAGAAAGTAATGACCTTGTTATGCGTGTTCATAACCTTTTGTGAATTTTGTCAGAAGTATTCTGAAAATTTTCAATTATGAAACATTTTTTTCTTGATCTAACTCCTTGGGAAAATTCTCAAAAGTATTCTGAAAAAAAGTGACAATCTTGTTTACATTCATAACCTTTTGTGAATTTTTTCAAAGGTATTGTGGAAAGAGACTATTGAGAAACATGCACTTTTTTTTCCTAATCTAGCTAACATTTTGTTAAAATTCTCAAAAATATTTTGAAAAATTATGATGATCTTGCTACCAAAAATTGAGGAATATGTATATGTGCTTTAATAAAATCCTCAAGAACAATCAAAATACTAGACCGAGAAGCAAAATACAAGAGATAGAAGTTGCATACACCACCGATGATGATAACTATGTGCGATGAAAGGATATTGATTGAAGTCGAGGCACTTGATTTTTGGGAAAGATGGAATCAATGCTCGATTTTTGGAGAGATTTTAGGATTAAAGAGCTTTAAATTTTGACTCTATAGATAAGCTGTAACTGAAATGACATTTAATGAAAGGGGTATTTTTGGGACTAAAGAGTTAGAGACTATTCACTACAATTATTTTTTGGAAGGACCTCCGGACAGTAAAGTCCTCTATTTTGTCCTTATAACTAAAAAGTCATTTTTTGAAAATACCTCTGTCCAAAAAATAACTGTAAAAATAACTACGACACACCCATGTTCTATGATGCACCCATGTAACAATCTCGTTAACTCTGTCCGAAAAATAAATGTAAAATCTGGGCAACAAAGGACAAGTATAGGGATTTGCATGTCCTTGTCTCCTAAAAACATTATATATAGAGCATTAATGTTCTACGAAGGACGTGTATGTGTATTGTGCGGAGAAATGATCTCGTTACACGGATATGATTTTTACTGTCCTATATGGGATCTAAAATAATGAAGAGATCAATTAGTGGCCATTACAAATTTACAGGGTGTGGGACAGTCATACGGAATAATTTCTTGTGTGTACGAAGCCGTGTATATATGTATGTGTGCATACCTATAGATACTTCCTCTGTTCCGAATTTTGGACCTCTTTTTAGAATTCCAACTATTTAAGAAAAGATAACACGTTAGTAAACCTTATGCCATTTTCACAACGTTCTATGGTATTGTTGGTCCACATAGAAGGTACACTTGTGCACATGGACCAAGTATATTAAAAAATAATGTAAAAGATCTCGTGTGACTTACACTGTGATTTGAGTATTCTGTGAGCCCCACATTAGTCCTCCGGTGATAAAAAGATCAAAGTAATCGTCCACAAGTTGCGACATAGTCCACGCGTTGCGACAGTCACACAGAATAATTTCTCATGAAAAGGATAAGTAAATAAATATGTCAAATTCTTTTCCTTTAAGGAAACTTTGGTGGCTATGAAAAAAATTTACTTTTCATTTGTTGTCTTTTTTAATATGAAATTTTATATCACATCAATTGAAAAATAAAAGGTAAATTTCAAAAGTAATTGTGGAATTAAAGCACATTGACCTTTCAAGAATACTTTGCAAAATAGAATTTAAAAAAAAAATTTGACCCAAAAAAAAAAGAATGAAAGATTCATAGAAAAAGTACCTACTGTAATAATAAAACATAAGAAGATTTTAAACTTAATTGCAAGTACTTTATGAGGTAGGCAGTCTCGTATCAACAGTTAATGGTGGCTAAATATGCTTTAACAAGTCCAGTTTATAATCCTAGATTATGATATTACAATCAACCACCTTAAATATTATGAATTACTAACCTTTTATTTCTACTCTAGTTTGTATTTAGATAAATTCTTAAATTAGTTTCCTATGACATTTTTCTACTATGTGTCATTAATACATAGAACAAAACTAAATTGTTTTTTTTTTTTTTATCTTTTTATAATGTAGATATGGATCATATATATTGACTACACAAGTGTTCTACTAGTTAGCTTTTATAATCTTGATTAATTACTTTAAAAAAATCTTGATTAATTACTACACTATTGACTTTTTACTTATTTAATTATGGTGTTGGTCCTTTGGTTGAGTACTAAATTTAGTTTTGAAAACCAATTAATAGAACATGGCTTAGCTTCATGCTGCATATTTTGTTACCACTTATGTCACGACCCTCCCACTACGTGTGAAAATAGGATACGTGGCGCGTCGCCAAGCCTCATCTAACTCATTAAAAGGTTGTAGCTGTGGAAAAAAGGAACTTAAAACCACATTGAGCATTCAAAACATTTGCAAACAACAACCTCCGAGTTGTAAAATCCATATAAACTTGAAAACGTAATGATATTTTGAAACAGATGAATTGATGTTAAGAGGGGTCCAAAAGGTACACTAAGAACCAATCAAAACATTTAAATAATTTTCGGAAGGGGTAGAAAAAGATTCCATGTTGGGGTCATTTCGATCGATCGAATGACCCCCTTCGACTGATCGAATGACCTTTTAGCAAAATTCCTTCTAGCAGTATAATTCTTGCTAAGGATTCATTCAACTTCACAGTTTGCAACTTCCAAAACTCCCATTCTTTAATCCAGAACTTCCCAAGTCTATCAAGGTCGTAAGAATATATAACCTTCTCACTAATCCCTGAAAAGAAACAATAACAGAATAAGCAGGTTTGTTTAACTCAATTCATTAAAATATTAAAACATTCATGCCAAACTAGAATTTCGACAAGTACACGTCAAAACGTGAATCCATGAGTTCGAATTCGTTACAAACATAACTAAAAGAGGTTTTGATATTTATTACAACATAACTAGATCTATTTCATAATTCCTGAGTCACAACAACACCAAGTCTAGTTCCTTAAAACATATTTTACAACATTTGAAATGTCAAATAAAAACATATACAAGAATGATTTCCGTTCCCCCGGTCTCACTCCTCACGCTTCTTCTTGCCTTTGTTTTTATCACCTACAATGGAATAAAGCTCAACTGCTCAGCTATATGCTGAGTGCACAATTTTTAATATATGCATATATGACAAATCATGCGTTAATCTCATAATTATAACACCCATGTACGGGTTTATAATACTTCATTACATTTGTCATGAATGATAATGAGATGTGACGTGTGTTGTAGCACGTGTGTGGGTGAGTTGTAACTCACGAGTCGATTTGGGTGTCTATATTGGATAACCCTCTGAGAGAGTATGGAATGGATGTTTTGGTGTTGTGAAGTCTCTTCGAGATTGAGACGTTCATTGTGGAATGCCCTAAATATTTATCTGAAAATAAATGATTACCTGTGTATTTCACTATCAGTATTAATGTGAGGTTTGGAATTTATTTCTGATGTTAAATTTTGTATCCTTGTGAGGACGAATTAACACGCTACATAATTGGTAAGTTAATTAGTAATTTCGTAAAACCGTATGAGATCGCGCATTAGCAACCAAATGGAACTTAAACGGAAACTTTTATGGATTTTTGATTCTCACTCGTGGAGTTATAACTTAGGCATTTAAGACGTTTTGAGAGATAATCGGTAGATTAGAGAACTCGCGGGGGAGGTAAACACAAATACGAGAAGTGTTGCCTAGATATAGAAAGAGGTGACTTATATATTTTTATAAAGTTTTCCAAACTTAAATCAAAAAGGGAGAAAAGAGATATTTTGGTTCTTCGAGCTTCACGATGACAATCGGCGGATTTCTTTTCATTTATTTTCTTCCAAATTTCATATTTGAACTCCTCGAGGTAAGGCCGTTGTTTTGATATCAATTAGGACTCGTTTGATTAAGTTTTCTTAAAACTCATTTTCTAGAATTTTCATAAAAAGATTATAATCAGACTTTTGATCCATAGGAATCATATTAGACGGACTTCCACACGTTTCTTGTGCTCGGGTTTTCCTTAGAAAGGGATTTAGGAGTGTTAATCGGAGGTGAGTGATTCAACTATGTGTTTTAAAATGATTTTTTGACATGTATTCATGTTTTGTACGAAAAGCATGTTTCAATTCATAGCGTTATTTAGTTCATATTGGGTGATTATATTGATAAGTAGGCCCAATCATACGGTGAAATGTTTGACTTATGTTGAGAGCACGGTGGAATGTATTTGAGCATGTTTAGTTGCTATTTGGGTGAAAGGAGTACGTGTACCAAGCCATTGTTTTGGAGTTGTTATAGGCATATGGTCGCATGTTTGAAGAAAAAAATGTGGATCTTACCTAGTCGCATGGACTTATTGGCGAGGAGTCGCGGACTAAGAGGGTGGACCGTACACGGAAAACTCCGGAGACTGGTATGAATTGTAGAGATGTGAATACGAGCATGTTTATCATTATTATGCATCGTTGATTTATTCACTAAGTGTTTTTCTTAAACAAATCAAAATATATGTGGTTATTCAAATAACCATTTCGGGTGTTAATGTCAGCGAGGAATCGGGGAGGTGATCACGAGAGGTTAGGGGTTCACTTAGAAGGCGACTCATCTCGTCTATCTCGTAGTTTTGTAATAGAATGCTTGTTTTGCTTGTTTTATAAAAAACTTGTAATAAGACTTGGGTAATAGCCTTGTGCATGTCTTAGTTCCATTTCTCAATATTGTAAAGATACACTTCCGAGTAACTAGAACTACGTTTTGTATTGACTTGAAAAACATGGAATGGGTTGGTTAAGTTATTATGAATCCGAACCCTTGAGTTCGCATTTTGAATGTTTTTCTTATCGACTTAATGTTTTGATTTAATGATTGAGGTATGTTACGATCGCAAGGGTCGCTTGACCTTAGGCAATATTCTAGTATAAGAAGGATTGCTGTCAGGGGGTCATTCGACCGGTTGAAGAGGACAAATCGACTTGTCGAAGTGCCCTCTACTGTAAAGGATTATTGTCGAAGGATCATTCGAAGGATCATTCGACAATAGTTGAATTTGGGGAGTGACATTTAGTGGTATCAGAGCAATAGGTTTAGAACCTTGGGAACGAGTGACAATATATGCTGAGTGACATCGAGTGGAGTGTATGATTGTGACGATAATATTGTTATCAATATAGAAATGTCGCATATATTTGCATTTGTTGATTGTGATAATGATCTATACGCATATATAAATTGTGGCACAGCATGCATAGTTTATATGCATTCTACTCATCAGGGTGAATACTTGATACGTCATGGCCGATCCGATAAGAGAATTATTGCCGCATTCGCATATGGATCATATAGTGAATATGGTGTGGAATTTTGTTCAAGCTGTAAGTGAACGAGACCAGATGAACATTCAGGCTCCACTAGTTGAGGTTCGACATATAAATGCACCACTAGTACCACGACCTCAACACACGATTACAGAACAGTTCCATAAACGGAGGCCAACTTTGTACCATGGATAAACTGGCATAGACTTAGCGGATCATTAGATGATGGACATGGAAAGACATTTTTGTACAGTGACATGCACCGAAGAGGAGAAAATTCTTTACACATCTGATACATTGATAGGAGTAGCATTAGATTGGTGGAACAATGTGATTGAACAAGGGAAACCAACTACGTGTGAGGCATTTAAAGATGAATTTGACAAGCATTTCTTTCCATAATTGGCTCAAACTTAGAAACGTCAAGAGTTTGCAATTTGGTTCAGGGAGATATGACCGTGGGTATGTATGTGTCTCATTATAATGATTTGTTATGCTTTACAAAATCTACAGTTCTGACTGATGTGGATAAGGCTCGTAAGTTTGAGGAAGGGCTTATTTGTAGCCGTGTTGATACTTTGCAACACCCGAATGTCTCTCTAGTTGAGGAAGCCGCCAGTATCACCGAAAAAAGTGTCGAGCGATATCAATAAGGATAACAAGGAAAGAGAACCAATGATAATAGAAGATATTATAATAGTTTGATAAGACAATGACAAAGTTTGGGTTTTTTATGTTTGATTTGTGATACACGAGCTCTTGGGCCACAGGTAGAAGATATTACAGTAGTTCAAGAATTTCTTAATGTTTTTCCCGATAAGTTACCTGACGTATTGATTAAAATAGAGCTTGAGTTTACAATAGAAGTAGTACCAGGGTCACACGGTATCCAAAGCACTGTATTAAATGACACCGATAAAATTGAAAGAATTGAAGGTTCAGTTATAGAAGTTACTTGAGAAGGGTTTTATTTGACCTAGTGTTTCGCCTTGGGGATCTCCAGTCTTATTGTGAAGAAAAAGGATGGGATAATGTGTATGTGCATCGACTATCGAGAGTTGAATAAGTTGACCGTCAAGAACAAATATCCATTATCGCGAATAAATGACTTGTTTGATCAGTTGCAAGGGGCTCATATATTCTAGAAGATTGACTTCACATCCAATTATCACCAGTTGAAGTTCAAGGAGGAAGATATCGAGAAGACAACTTTCAGGACCTGATATAGTCACTTTAAATTTTTGGCTATGCCGTTCGGAGTGACTAATGCGCCAACAGCTTTCATGGACTTGATGAATTGTGTTTTCAAGGACTATTTAAATGAGTTTGTTATTGTGTTCATCGATGACATCCTAATCTATTCCAAAAGTGTTGAAGATCACGAACATCATCTACGATTAGCTTTACACTGATTACGTGAGAAGAGTTTGTTTACAAAATTGAAGAGGTGTGAGTTTTGGTTAACAGAGTTTGCTTTCCTCGAACATATAGTGTTGGCGAAAGAAATTTTTGTAGATCCTCAGAAGATAGAAGCTGTTACCAATTGGTTAAGACTCACGAATGTGATAGAGACCAAAAATTTCCTAAGATTAGCTGGTTATTATCGAAGGTTTGTAAAGGATGCTTTATATATTGCAATGCTGATGACACAGTTGATGAGAAAAGATGTTGCTTTTGTATGGATTCTGAAATGTGAAGAGAGCTTTCGAGAACTGAAGAGTCGACTAGTGAAGGCACCGATCTTAGTCATTTCATCAGGGACTAAAGGGTTTCTCATTTATAGTGATACTTCATACAGAGGTTTAGGTTGCATTCTTATGCAATGTAACAAGGTCATTACATATGCATCGAAACAACTTAGACCGCACTTGAAGAATTATCTGACACATGATCTAGAATTGGCCACTGTGATTTTTGCATTGAAGATTTGGCGACATTGCCTATACAGGGAGAAATGTAAGATATATATGGATCATAAGAGTTTGAAATACTTGTTTACTCAACAAAACTTGAACATGAAACAAAGAAGGTGGCTAGAGTTGATGAAAGACTATCATCTATCGATTCACTATCATCTGGGCAAGGCAAATGTAGTCGCCGATGCTCTTAACCATAAAGCACCAACCAGCATGGTATCAAATTTGACTTCTTAAAGAGAATTGATTCAAGATATGGAGAATAATCTCAAGGTAATTCCAAGAACTGAAGGTGGCTCGAAGTCGACGATCGTGGCACAACTCTTGATTCAAGAGATCATGGGGAAACAACTTCAAGACGTGGCTTTGAAAAAGATTTATGTTGAGATTCCAATGGGAAAACAATCGAGATTTACTTTTGAGAACAATGTTTTGAGATTAAGAGGTAGAATTTGTGTGCCTAACGAGAAAAAATTGAAATGAAACATTCTAGGGAAGCACACAATATGAAGTACACAGTTCATCCGAGGAGTACCAAAATGTATAGAGATTTGAGACATATTTATTGGTGGCTGGGAATTATGAGAGAGATAGCACGCTACATTTCACGATGTACGAGTTATCAATAAGTGAAGGCTGAATGCCTAGTATCTTCGGGATTGTTACAACCGTTACCGATAGCCGAATAAAAATGGGAACACATTACGATGGACTTTGTTAGTGGGTTTTCGAGATCTAAGAGATCGAATACTATCATTTGATTGATCACTGACCGTTTGATAAAGTCGTCGCAATTCTTACAACTTTGAACAACTAAGCTGAAGATTTTAGCTAAGTTGTGCATCCGCGAGATTGTGAGACTACATGGTATACCAATTTCTATTATTTTGGATAGAGATGATAGTTTTACATCAAAGTTTTAGATGGCCTTGCAAGAAGCCGTGGGTACCAAATTGCATTTCAGTACTGCTTTTTATCCCTAGACCGATGGTCAATCAAACAGAGTGATCCAAATTTTGGAAGACGTGTTTTGTCTATGCTTACTCAATTTTTAGGGTGATTAGGAAAACCATTTGCCGTTAATTAAGTTCACGTATAATAATTTTTTTCAGTCAAGTATTGGAATGGCTCCTTATGAAGCTTTGTATGGTCGTGTATGTCGTTCACCGATTAGTTAGACGAAAGTCGGAGAAAGAATGATTGAAGGGCCAAAAATTGTGCAAGAGATGATGGACAAGATAAAGGTAATTCGATAATGGTTACTGACAGCACAGAATAGGTATAAGAGTTATGCCAACAGGTGTAGACGATCATTGTAGGAGATTTGGTTACTTGAAAGCGTCACCTTCAAAGGGGATTACAAAATTTGGGAGATACGAAAAACTCAATCCGAGTTATGTAGGACCCTTTGAAATCATTAGGAGAGTTGGACCCGTAGCATATCGATTGGATTTATTGAAGAAGTACGCTCAAGTTCATAATGTATTCCACGTATTATTGTTACATAAATGGTATGCGGAGGATAGAGAGCAAGTGGTGAATCTGACGCCAAATGAGATTCAGGGTGATTTGACGTATGTTACGTATCCGACAGAGATCTTGGATCATGAGGATCAAATCTTAAGGAATAAGGTAATATTGAAGGTGAAAGTGTTATGGCATAGCCAAACGACAGAGGAGATGACATGGGAAATAGAGGATGAGATGCGTACTCAGTATCCACACCCATTCGATACATGAGGTATAAGTTTGGGGACAAACTTCTTTGAAGGGGGAGAGACTTATAACACCCGTGTATGGGTTTATCATACTTTATTACATTTATCATGCATGGCAATGCGATATGATGTGTGTTGTAGCACATGTATGGGTGAGATGTAACTCACAAGTCGATTTGGGTGTCTATATAGGAGAACCCTCTGAGAGTATGGAATGGATTTTTTGATGCTGTGAAGTCTCTCCGAGATTGAGACGTTCATTGTGGAATGCCCTAAATGTTTATCTGAAAATAAATGTTTATCTGTGTATTTCTATGAGGTTTAGACTGTACTTCTGACGTTAATTTTTGTATCGTTGTGAGGACATTTAACACGCAACATAATTGGTAAGCTAATTAATAATTTTGTAAAACTGTGTGGGACCGCCTTTTACCAACCAAACAGAACTTAGACGAAAACTTTTATGGGTTTTAGATTCTCACTCATGGAGTGATAACTTAGGCGTTTAAGACATTTTGAGAGATAATTGGAAGATTAGAGAACTCGCGGGGGAGGTAAACACAAATACAGGAAGTGTTGCCTATATATAGAAAGAGGTGACTTAGATATTTTTATAAAGTTTTCTAAACCTAAATCAAAAAGGGGGGGGGGGGGGGAAAGAGAGATTTTGGTTCTTCAAGCTTCACGACGACAATTGGTGGACTTCTGCTCGTTTATTTTCTTCCAAATTTCATATTTGAACTCCTCGAGATAAAGCCGTCCTTTTGATATCCATTAGGATTCATTTGGATAAGTTTTCTGAATACTCATTTTCTAGAATTTTCATAAAAAGATGACAATTGGACTTTTGATCCATAGGAATCGTATTAGACGAACTTCTACACGTTCCTTGTGCTCGGGTTTTCCTGGAAAGGGATTTAGGAGTGTTAATCGGAGGTGAGTGAATCAACTATGTGTTTTAGAATGATTTCTTGACATGTATTCATGTTTTATATGAAAAGCATGTTTCAATTCATAGCTATATGTTGTTTAGTACATATTGGGCGATTATATTGATAAGTAGGCCCAATCGTATGGTAAAATGTTTGACTTATGTCGAGAGCATGATGGAATGTATGTGAACATGTTTAGTTGCTATTTGTGTCAAAGGAGTGCATGTACCAAGCAATTTTTGTCGTTATAGGTATAAGGTCGCACGTTTAAAGAAAAGAAACGTAGATCTTACCCAGTCGCGTGGACTAATTGGCGTCGCGGACTAGGAGGGTGGACTATACACGGGAGACTCCAGAGACTAGTATGAATTGTAGAGATATGAATGCGAGCATGTTTATCATTCTTATGCATCGTTGATTTATTCACTAAGTGTTAGCTTAAACAAATCAAAATATGTGTGGTTATTCAAATAACTGTTTCAGGTGTTAATGCCAGCGAAGAATCGGGGAGGTGATCACGAGAGGTTGGGGGTTCACTTAGAAGGCGACTCATCTTGTCTATCTCGTAGTTTTGTAATAAAATGCTTGTTTAGCTTGATTTATAAGAAACTTGTAATAAGGCTTGGGTAATAGCTTTGTGCATGTTTTAGTTCCATTTCTCAATGTTGTAAAGATGCACTTCCGAGTAACTAGAACTACGTTTTGTATTGACTTGAAAAGCATAGAATGGGTTGGTTAAGTTATTATGAATCCAAACTCTCAAGTTCGCGTTTTGAATGTTTTACTTATCGACTTAATGTTTTGATTTAATGATTGAGGTATGTTACGATCGCAAGGGTCGCTTGACCTTAGGCAATATCCTAGTGCAAGAAGGATTGCTATCAGGGGGTCACTCGACCGATCGAAGGAGACAATTCTACTGGTCGAAGTGCCCTCTGCTGTGAAGGATTATTACCGAGGAGTCATTCGACCGGTCGAACGGGGAATCTCGATCGGTCAAAATACCCCTGCATGTTTTCTTTTTCTACCACTTTCAAAAATTATTTAATTGTTTTGATTGGTTCTTAGGGTACCTTTGAGACCCCTTTGAATATAAATTCATTTGCTTCAAAATATAATTATGTTTACAAATTTATACGGATTTTATCAACTTCGGGTGTATTGTTTCAAAGGAGCGATTACTCATTGTTATCTTTAAAGTTCTTTTTCCGCTGCTACAAATTTTAAATGAGTAGGAAGAGCCTCAGTGGCATGCCACGTGACCTAGATTCATATGCGTGGATTTGGGGTGTGACAATAATTCACATCAAATAGTCTCTAGGGAGAAAAACACGCATTCATCCAGTAGCGGCGAGTCCAAGCCTTAAACTGCGATGCCCACGGCTAGTCCAAGCTTACAACCGTTGTATCCCTAAGTGCTCTAGCAAGTCCAAGCCTTACCATGCACAGTACTTGTCGCTACTGAAATTCTCAAACATCAAGAAGCTTACTCCGGCATAAAAGTTAGACATGTTTTTCACATTTAAGCACGTGCATAATTAACGGGCCTACTATTAACGCATGAATTTTCCCCGGATCACAATTTCATCATCAAAATCAAAACGTGTAAATTTTCCTATATAACGTAAACTAGAAACTCATACCTCGAGCTATCGTCTTAAGATTTCAGGAGGATCGCAAGGATGCCGATACTAAGCTAAATCTCCGTCCTACAAGTTTACACGCATTTTTTTTTTCAAATTTATAGAATTAGTATTTCTATAAAAGTTCGCCAAATGTGGCCTAATAGGTATCAAAACAAAGCCCTTATCTCAAGGAGTTCAAATATAAATTTGATAAAATAAAAATAAAATAAAATAAACAAATGGGCAGAAGTACGTCGATTTGAGTCGAGAATCTCTAAGCCACAAATCCCCTCTTGATTTAGGTTTAACACAAAGTTGTAAAAGACAATATCTAGAGTTTTCTTTATATAGGCAACACTTTCGGAATTATTGTTTACCTCACCACGAGTTCTCAAAAATTATAATTATCCCCCGAAACGTCGCACACGTCCAAATTATTACTTCGTGAGTGAAAATTATAAATTATAAAAGTTTTAAGTTTCGTTTGTCGCCGTAATTATGTTCCGAAAACTAATTTCATGGAATTTCTAGATAACCTACCTTTTATGAAACGTATCACATGAGTTATCTCTACTTCGTTCAAATCGATCCTTAACAAGATCAAATTAATAGGAATTACACTACACGGGAATATTACACTATTCACAATTATCAGAAACACCACAAAACATTTAAGGCATATAAATGTTATTTAATCATGCGAAGTTCCTCATGAATTTTCACATCTCTGTGTCCTCGATTGACACTCCACGTTGACTCACAATCAACTTCATCTCAATTATTAATCATCATTAATAATTTTTCAGAAATCAAATATGCAATTAAATGAATATATTTTTCCGGGACGGATGTGACAACTCTCCCCCTCCAAAAAGGAAGTTTGTCCCTAAACTTATACCTCATGAGTCAACGAGATACGTGTACTCATTCCTCATCTCTTCCTCGTTCTCCCACGTCACTTCCTCAACTGTATGACTATGCCATAATACCTTCACCATCGGAATCGTTTTTATCCTCAACACATGATCCTTCTGATCTAGGATCTCTAATGGATGCTCTACATAGGTCAAGTCCTCTTGGATTTGTAATGGTTCATGTACTATGATCTTGGTCATATCCCTCATACATTGTCTCAACATAGACACGTGAAATACGTTGTGCACAAATGCTAACTCCGATGAGAAGGCTAGTCAGTACGCCACCGGTCATACCTTTTCTAGCATCTCAATTGGTCCTACGAATCTTGGGTTAAGTTTTCCTCACTTCCCAAATCGGACAATACCTTTTGAAAGCGATGCTCTCAAGTATATAAAGTCTCCCACTTCGAATGTCATCGGTCGTCACTTAGAGTCATCATAACTCTTATAACGACTCTGAGCTACCTTAAGTGACTCCTAGATTAGCTTTACTTTCTCTGTGGTTAACTGTATTATCTCAGGTCCTATTAATATTCTTTTTTCCCCAACCTCGGTCCAACAAACTGGTGAACGGCACTTACGCCCAAATGAAGCCTCATATGGTGCCATCCCAATTCTTGGCTGAAACCTGTTGTTGTAAGCAAATTCAATTAATGGCAAGTATTTTTCCTAATCACTCCCAAAGTCTAGGACGTACAATCTATGCATATCTCTTAATGTTTGAATCATTTGCTCTGGCTATCCGTCGATTTGAGGATAAAATGCGGTACTGAAACTCATCTTTGTGCCCATAGCCTTTTGCAAACTTCTCTAAAACCTTAAAGTAAAAATAACATCACGATCTTATACAATCATAGTTGGAACCCCGTGTAGTCTTATAATCTCTCTTACATAGTCTAGATAGTTTAGTCATCTTGATCAGTAGGAAATGAGCTGACTTCATCAATCGGTCAACTATAATCCAAATCTTGTCATTCTTGTTAGACAATCGTGGAAATCTGAAAACAAAATACATCATGATATCATCTCATTTCCACTCTGACAAAGGTAATTGTTGTAGTAGTCCTGCAGGTACTTGTCTCTCTACTTTGACTTGCTGACATGCTAAACACTCAGAAACATACTTCATAACTTCTCGCTTCATACCTCTCCACCAAAAGTTTTCTTGCAAGTTTCGGTACATCTTATTGCATCCCGGATGAACTGAGTATTTAGCACTATGTGTTTCCTCTAGGATTCGCTCCTTCAAGTCTTTCACATTCAGTCCAGACAATCGACTCCCAATCATCAACACTCCTTATTCCAAAGAAACCCTGGGTCATTTCCCCAAAGGTATATCGTCTCTCATTTACACAAGTAAAAATCATTGAATTGTTCTGCCTTAATCTGATGTATAATATTTGGGTAAGCTATGATTGCCATCATTAAGCCACCATTGGCCTATGGAATTACATTTAACTCCAAATGTTCCATTTCTCTAACTAGTTCATTTTGCTTGGTTAGCTCGTCGGATAAGTTTCTTGTCGTCTTCCAGCTTAAAGTGTCGGCTACTAAATTAGCCTTTTCCCAAATGATACTCAGTCGAAAGATCATAATCCTTCATCAACTCTAACCATCTTCTCTGCCTCATATTCAAGTCTCATTGTGTGAATATGTATTTCAAACTCTTGAATCTCATATTTCTCACCATATAAGTAATGCCTCCAAATCTTCAAAGCATAGGGATAGTTTATCTCATTTGTCTTCAACTGTCTAGATGCGTAGGCAATCACCTTGCCACTCTGCATAAGTACACATCCAAAGCCTTGATGTGAAGCATCACTATATATCACAAATCCCTCGGTTCTGGATGGTATTGTCATGATAGGTGCTCATGTTAACCACGAATTTAATTCTTGAAAATTGTCTTCACATTCTGAACTCCATTCAAATGTAATACCCTTCCTCATTAACTTTATCATAGGCAATGAAATCTTGGAGAAATTTCTAATAAATTGGCAGTAGTATCCTGCTAATCCTAAGAAACTCCTAATTTCAAATATGGAAGTCAGTAACTGTCAATTAGATACGGCTTCCACCTTGTGAGGATCAACTGAGACGCCATTCTTGTCAAACATGACTAAGAAAAGCAATGCTAGGTAGCCAGAATTCGCACTTCTTAAAGTTCCCGAACAGTTACTTCTCTCGCAGTCTCTGGAGTATCAACCTCAAGTGTTTCTCGTGTTCCATCTTACTCAGTGAATAAATAAGGATATCATCTATGAATACAATCATAAAATCATCCAAGTAGTCCTTAAAGACTCGATTCATAAGATCCATGAATGTGACTGGTGCATTAGTAACTCCAAATGGCATGACTAGAAATTCGTAATGTCTATTGCGCATTCTGAAAGTTGTTTTCTCTACATCTCCAACCTTTACCTTCCACTAATGGTAGCCTAATCTAAGGTCAATCTTTGAAAACACTTGTGCACCACAAAGTTGATCAAATAAGTCGTCGATTCTAGGTAACAGATATTTGTTCTTGATTGTCAATTTTTTTAACTCTCAATTATCAACACACATATGCATGGAGCCATCTTTCTTCTTTACAAATAACACTGGAGATCTCCACGGTGATATACTAGGCCAAATAAAACTTTCTCTAGTAGTTCTTATAGTTGAATTTTTAATTCCTTCAATTCTACGAGTGTCATTCGATACGGTGCTTTCGATTCAGGTCATGAGTCTGGCATTATCTCAATGGTGAATTCAATCTCCCCCTCAATAAGAATATCTGGTAGGTTGTCTGGGAATACATCTAGGTGCTCTCGTACTATTGGAATGTCTTCTACTTTCAATTCGGTCGTTGAAGTATCAATTATTGAACATAGAAATCCCTGACATCCCTTTCTCAACAACTTACCCGCTCGGATAGCCAAAATCAAATACGGTGGCTGTGTAACCCCATTCCCTTGAAAACAAAAATCCCCGTGAACCGGTGATTGAAAATTAACTTCTTTTCATTCACAATCTATCGCGGCTTGGTTAAGAGACAACCAATCCATTCCTAGTATCACATCAAAGTGGTTCACGATAATCGGTACAAGGTCTACGGTCATCAATTTCTCGTCGAGTTTAGTCTCACAATTCTTGTATATCATAGACGTTACTACCAATGGATAATTCATATCCTACCAATGTCGATCTAACGTTCAAATGTTCAACAAAATAATGCAACACAAATAAATGAGTAGATCTCGAATCAATGAGTATGCGTGCTAAGTGGGAACATACAAGCACCATACCTGAGACCACTGTCTCCGTAGCAGCCACAACTATACAATTCATGTGAAACGATCTCCTCTCATGCTGCTCTGTCCCCTACCTCCTATCATTAGACTGCTTAGGCTTTGAACTACTTAAAGCGATAAAAACTCGCTCTTTATTGGGGATGCTCCTTGGGCAACTCTTGGATCGATGCCCAACCATTCCATAATCATAACATTTGCCTCACATATCAGGTTTAGCATTTGTACCACTCATTCCTTGATTCATGTTCTAAGGGTTTGTCATGAAACATCGACCCGTGTGTGGCCGATTACAGAGCAGACAAATTGGTATAGTGCTCATCTGTCTCCCTTGTCCACTGAAATTAGAACTAGAACCAAAACCTCTCATGAAAGGCCTCTTCAATGATCCACCCTAGTTCTAGTCACTACCCTCATTACTCCTTTTTCCTTGTTGGTTTTGCCTTGACCTTTCCATCCCACTTTCTGCTACCAGCGTCATTTATTGCACGGCTCCAACAGTTGAATGTTCATATATCTCCACCCTCAGGCGGCTGTTCTCCCTTAATCCTTCTTCAAATTTCCTCGATCTATCCTCTTCTGTTAGTACAAAACCCTTTTCGAACCTCAACAATGCATTATACTTGGAAGTGTACTCCGTCACTGTCATACCCCTCTGTCGAAGGTTGTTAAATTCTCTCTTCTTTGTATTATGAGCAGCTCGTGGAAAGAATCGATGATTGAATTCTGCCTTGAACCCTTCCCAAGTTATTGGTGCCCCCTTGGTCTAAAACATCCACCCACCAATTCTTGCCTTCACCCTTGAGTATATCACTAGCATTCTCAATTTTTAGCGCATTGTACATTGGAATAGATCTAAAAATCCTTTCCATTTCCATTACCCAATGCTCCACTAGTTTCGTGTCTGATGTCCCATGGAACTTCATTATTTTCTTTATAGTGTACTGTTCTAATATGGATCTCATACCCCTATTCTCATGTACTGGCACAACGGCTATCGGTGCAGCCTCAAGAGGAGGTGTTGGAGGTAATCGCTCCTCTATACTCCATGCCAAATCTTTGATATTCCCCATCATCTCTGACAAATGGTCTATTCGGGCATGTGGTGATTGTTCACGTTCGCCACTCATGATTCTCAACATGTCAATCTCAATACATAAACACTATGCATGTATGACAATAAACAATTTATATATGTATGGCAACACATCATATGCATCAAACATCTCCACAATATACGGATGCATTCTAAAGTATATGTCAAAGCACTCAACACTCTACTCGTCATCACACGTTCCCAACGTTTTGTTACATATAATTTTGATACCTGTAAATGTAATGACCCCTCCTACTACGCGTGGAAATAGGACAAGTAGCATGCTACTAAGGCTCATCTAACTCATTAAAAGATTATAGCAGAGGAAAAAAGGAACTTAAAACCTCATTGAGCATTCAAAACATTTGAAACAACACCCTCTGAGTTGTAAAATCCATATAAATTTGAAAACGTAATTATTTTGAAACGGATAAATTTATGTTAAAAGGGGTCCCAAAGGTATCCTAGGAACCAATCAAAATATTTAAATAATTTCCAGAAGGGTAGAAAAATATTCCATATAGGGATCATTTCAACCGGTCGAATGACCCTTTAGCAGAAATCCTTCTAGCAACAGTATTCTTGCTAAGGATTCATTCAACTTCACACTTGCCAACTTCCAAAACTCCCATTCTTTAATCTAGAACTTCCCAAGTCTATCAAGGTCATAAGAATATGTAACCATCTTACTAATCCCTGAAAAGAAACAAAAACGGAATAAGCTAAGTCTTGTTGGACTCAACTCATTGAAATATTAAAACATTCATCCCAAAACTAGAATTTTGACAAGTACACTTCAAATTGCGAATCCATGAGTTCGGATTCGTTACAAACATAACTAAAAGAGGTTTTGATACTTATTACAACATAACTAGATCTATTTCATGGTTCCCGAGTTACAACAACACGTAGTCTAGTTCCTTAAAACATATACAAGAACGATTTTCGTTGTCCCCCCGACCTCATTCCTCATGCTTCTTCTTGCCTTTCTTTTTATCACATGTGCAATGGAGTAAAGCTTCACTCCTCAGTTATATGTTGAGAGCACAATTTCTAACATATACATATATGACAAATCATGCTTTAATCTCATAATTCACATTAAATAGTCTCTAGGGAGAAAAACACGCATTCATCCGGTAGCGGCAAGTCCAAGCCTTAAACCACGATGCCCACGGCTAGTCCAAGCCTACAACCGTTGCATCCCCAAGTGCCCTAGAAAGTCTAAGCCTTACCATGCACAGTAGTCATCGCTACTAAAATTCTCAAACATCGAGAAGCTTACTCCGGCATGAAATTGTATAAGTCCCCCCTTTGACCCACATAATCACTTAACGTGCTCATGTAAAAGTTAGACATGCTTTTCACATTTAAGCGCGTACATAATTAACGGACCTACTATTAACGCATGAATTTTTTCCAGATCACAATTTCATCTTCGAAATCAAATCATGTCAATTTTCCTAAATAGCATAGGCTAGAAATTCACACCTCGAGCTATCATCTTAAGATTATAGGAGGATCGTAAGGATGTTGATACTAAGCTAAATCTCCGATCATACAAGTTTACATGCATTTTTTCCAAATTTCTAGAATTCATATTTTTATAAAAGTTTTCCAAACATGACCTAATAGGTATCAAACGAAGCCCTTACCTCGAGAAGTTCAAATATGAAATTTGGTGGAAAAAAAACGGGCAGAAGTCCATTGATTTGCGTCGAGAAGCTCTAAGCCACAAATCCCCTCTTGATTTAGGTTTAACACAAATTTATAAAAGAAAATATCTAGAGTTTGCTTTATATAGGCAACACTTCCATAATTATTTTTTACCTCCCCACGAGTTCTCAAAACTTCTAATTATCCCCCAAAATGTTGCACACATCCAAATTATTACTTCACGAGTGAAAACTACTCCCTTCGTCCCAATTTAAGTGTCCTTTTTTGGGAATCCAACTTTTTAAGAGAACAATAATTATTACATTCACATGCATCAAAAAAAAATTATTCCAACACTACCCTTCTTACTTTATGAGTTGGAAATAATTTGACTTGAAAGTCAAACGTCAGGTTGTAGGTAAGTTTGATGCAATGCAATCTAAGCTGGAACGCAGGCGGTAATTTTACCTCCATTCAAAGTTTTCCTTACCACTTTGGATTGAGATACTATACATATTACCAAAATTTTGGCGGTAATTTTGCCACAAAGTTAAAGATTCCTTGCCAATTTAAAATTCCATTCCCACTTTTCTTTTTTAAATTGCAAGTGTGCGTGTAAATTCGAAACCAACATCCCTTAAATACTTTCTCTATTTCTACAGAATTTTACTCTTTCCTTTTCCACCATTTCATCATTGAGATAGATACCCCAATCATATATGGATGTCTTACCAACAACAATTTTTACCCAACTCAAGTGTAAAAGGAGATTAACAAATCAAGAACGTCAGATAAATTTTGAAGCAATCCTAAAGCAAAGTAAGAATGGAAGATTGCACTAGGGTTCTCTTGGTGCAATGGCTGCTCTGTTCTCCGTCAGCATAAGAACAATTACACGGATTTGGCAACAAGCAAGGCCTTTTGTTGCTGACGGATCACTGGTTAATGTATCCAACAAATTATGCGAGCGAGTTGGTCGCAATTGAGTTGATATTGATCAGAGCAAAGTTTCTGAAATTCCTTTACGGCGACTTACAAATATTCGATCCATGGCAAAGGCTTTAAATTTGGCTAAATCAACACTTCATAGGTGAATCAAAGAAGGTGCTCTCAGGCCACATTTAAGTGCTTTGAAGTCATCTTTGACGGATGAAAATAAAAAAAGCAAGGCTCCGAATTTGTTTATCGATGCTTGAAAACAATAGTCCTAGTGACAAACCAATTTTCAACCATATGTTCAATTGTGTGCATATTGATGAAAAGTGGTTTTATATGACTCGAGAATCACAAAAATATTATCTTCTTCCTGAGGAAGATGATCCTCTTCGCACTTGAAAAAGTAGTCGATTTATCACAAAAATTATGTTCTTGGCGGCAGTTGCTCAAACAAGGTTTGATGCTTCTGGAAATCAATTTTTTTTCTAGAAAAATAGGAATTTTCCCTTTTACATAGAAAGAGCCAGTCAAACAGCCTAGCAAAAATCGTGTCACCGGTACACTAGAAACAAAATTGATATTGTCCGTAACCAAAGATGTGGTTAGAACATGTTTGATTAATAAAGTGTTGCCTACAATTCGAGTCAAATGGCCTATTCGAGACACAATGGATCCCATATTCATTCAACAAGACAATGCAAAATCACACATTAACCCAAATGATGTTGAATGCCTTCAAGCTGCTTCTAGTGAAGGATTCGATATTTGTGTGTCGTTTCAACCACCAAGCAGTCCTGATTTGAATGTTATAGATCTTGGGTTTTTCCAAGCAATTCAATCTTTACAACATCAAGAAGCACGTTCAACAATTGATGAACTAGTTTGTGCCGTAGAGAAGTCTTTTGAAGATTTATCCGCAGAAAGCCTTAATTGTGTTTTTCTAACGTTGCAAATGTGCATGATTGAAGTGATGAAGGTGCATGGAGGAAACAATTACAAATTGCCACTTATGGGAAAAAAAATCGGTTATACAAGAATGGTACCCTACCTTTTCAACTTGAATGTGATCGTGAAATTGTGGAGGATGTGTTTTGCCACTTACACCAGTAACAACGCCACTCACAGGTTAGATCTCTTTTGTTTCTTTTTTTCTCTGTTGAGGTCTCATCTACAGCAAATTCCTTCATGTTTTTTCCCTCTCTCACATGGTTCGAGGTTGTGGTATCAGTGACTGATGTGACTACGCGGGTGCCGCGTCGTGGCCTGGTATCGTGTGACATACAATGATATGCTAGATTTAAGGCTCAAAAAAATATGAAAAAATAACCAAAAATTCTAAAATCATCAAAATAGCAAAATTGGCCTCATAGATTATCACAATACACAATGTACCAATTATATAATCACAAATTATTCAATTAACACGCTGTCGATCTAGTGTTTGATAGCTTTACACATATAACTGGATAAAAGTTCTTCAATAGTACTACATAATACACAAATTATAATGACATGATAATAAATAAATAAAAAACAACTTTGTAACATACAATAGAAAAAATAGTGCCAGAAGGAGTGTCGTGAGGGCTCAAAATCATCATCATTATTCCCTTGATTGTTGAAGGCATTATACGGATATGAAAACTGAAGGCCTCCAAATAAAATTGAACCATACTCTGAAGGTACAGGTTGAGACGACAGGCTTGATGATCCATAATCTGGGTTTTGGGATTGAGAAGGATTGACAAGATTTGCATCATGATAAAATCCAAATATTTTTATAAATACAAAAAAATTGTTGCACATACAAATTAAATAATACACATACACATTTTGAACAAATAAATAAATATTTCTTTATAATTATAAATAAACTAAAATTAATACACACATTTTGAACAAATATAAACACTTTGTTTATAAATAAACAAAAATTAATGCACATACAAATTAAATAATGCACATAAATGTTAAACCCAACCATGTACTGGAATACTTTTTTTTTTGTTCACTATGTTATTACTGAAATACTAAAGAAATTGGACATCACACAAAAATCAGATGGTCAAAATTTCAAAAACATAACACACAAATACATGCATGCTACACACAATAAGATCCCAACTTTACAAAAACATAACCTTCCACGACACAACACATCACAGATTCACACGTTCACAACCCAAAAAAAAAAATTTAATTCTGCCCGTTACCTACGAATGGCAATCGAGATGGCGACTCAAGCTTGGAGGGAAATCGAAGACGCAGCCTGGAAGAGAATTCGAAGACGTAGCTTGAGGTCAGATTAAGATGTTGGGATCTGATCTATGCTTCGCAGATGAAGCTTCAAGAGAGTTTTCCAACAAAAAAGTAGATCTGAGAGAGGAGGTTCAAGAGAGAGACTCAATCCGACATATGCATGTTGGATCTGGTACGTTTCGAGTAGCTTTTTGAACTTTTCTCCCCTTTTTGATTTTATAGTATCTCATATCGGGTGTATCGCGAAACGGTTGTCGTTATGTACGAAACTCGGTGGTTTCGATCATTTCGACCGATATGTTTCGCGAGACAATTTTTTTTTAACTCAGTATGAATCGGCTCATATATCGTATCGGACCCTCTTGATACCGAGTCAACTCGGCCGATAGGACTCGGTATCGGCCAATACTTCGAACCATGTTCTCTCATCAATTGAGGTCTAATCTAAAGCTGGGAATTTCTATTTTTTTTTCTAGTTTGTTTTTCTCTAGAATTCCATGGAAGGAAAGCTCAACCAGGACACTTGATGCTTGCAAAGACAAAGGTTTTTTTTTTACTTTAATACGTAGTGTGTTTTGTATTTATGATTGTAATGAAACATTTTGCTCTCTTTAACTTGGATACTCTTTTTTGACTTCAACCTGTATAGAACTATGTAAGAGTATTCATGAATGTAAAGAAATATTTTGGCTCTCTCTTTACCTTGCAATCTTTACTGCTTTTGATTTGACTCTGTCAAATTCTTTATTTTCTTTTTTTGTTGGTTGTTTTAAGTCAACAAGGGTAGTTTTGGAAAGTAGCAAAAAATAATGCATTTAATGCTCAAATGGACAATAGTTTTGGGGCATCCCAAAATAGAAACAAGAACACATAAATTGGGATAGAGGGAGTATAAATTATAAAATTTTTCGTCTAAGTTATGTTTGTCGCCGTAATTACATTTCGAAAACTAATTTCATGCAATTTCTAGATAACCTACCTTTTATAAAACGTATCACATGGGTCGTCTGTAATCCGTTCAAATCGATCCTTAACAATATCAAATTAACAGGAATTACACTATACAGGTATATTACACTATTTACAATTACCATAAATACCACATAACATTTAAGGCATATATATATGTCATTTAATCATGCTAAGTTTCTCATGAATTTTCACATCTCTGTGTCCTCGATTGACACTCCACGTTGACACACAGTCAACTTCATGTCAATTATTAATTAACATTAATAATTTTTCAGAAATCAAATATGCAATTAAATGAATATATTTTCCCGGGACGAGTGTGACAACTTATCAATAATAACTTCTCATTGCATCTTTTTCATGGTTTAATGTATTATATATTTCTCATATATATTTTAATGTTTAAGTTATTCTAATTAGTTTGGGATCACATTATAAAGGATTATGGCATTACTAAAAGTATATAATAAACAATGCTTCCATGTTAGGCCTATTTGTTAGAGAACTTGTCGACGATAAAATTAAGAGTTAATTAGTATAATGTCCATTTTACTCTAAGTTTCTTTCAATAGATTCAACCCATGAAACATTTTAGTCTGAAATCCACACCACAAATTCGGACCAAAATACCCTTTCCATTTTCCATTCAAAACTGCAATTAATAACCCCAAGATTTTGGGGGTTTGCAAAATTCCAAACTCAAACATCCAAATGAGAAGAAATCACATTCTATATCCATCAACAAGGTCTCTCTCTCTCTCTCTCTCTCTCTCTCTCTCTCTCTCTCTCTACTAGTCTTTGTTTAGAGAAAGAAAGCTCAACAACAATGGCAATGCAGAATCTGCTTTCTCTCAGTCTCCCTCAGCCTCTCCGACCTCCTCTCCGGTCACACGATTGGGTTTCTGAGAAATCGACGAGGGTTTTGTGGGATTGAGATCGGAGGTGTAAATTTTAGAAAAGATTGTTGGGTTTGGAAGAAGAGAAGAGAATGAAGATTGAGATAGCAGTGAAGATGAAATCTAGAAGTGATGTTGTGGGTTTCTTGTGGAGATGTTGTCCTCTGTTGGAAGGGTGGTGGCTATTGGTGGCAGCGATTGTTGGTGGTGGCGGCGGCGGAGACGGAGGCTTGTTAGTGGTTGATATATGGAAAGATGTATTGTTTGGTAGTGTGGGAAGAAGAGTCCATATCGGAGGAGATGAGACAAAGAAGGCATGAAATGAAAAGCTAGTGTCAGATGAATTCATTTGTACACTTATTTTTAGTGATAAGACAGTGTTAAATGTATTCCTCTTATTTCAAAGGTTGCAGAGTGAAATTGTATACTGTATTGTGGTTCAAAAGGTTGTAGTGTAAAATTTAACACTCACGTCCTTGCTTCAAAAGTTGTGATGTGAAATTGTATACTATGTTATAGTTCAAAGGTTATGGTTCAAAAGGTTATAGTGTAAAATTTAATACTCATATTCTTAGTTCACATGATGTGGTGCGAAATTGTATACTATGTGAAGGAAAATTGTGATATAATGAAATGTTGTAGTTAGTGTAAAATGAATGTGCAAATGAATTTGTGATGAGAGAGTGTTCCATTTGTTGAATAACTCGAATATGAGTGTGAAATTTAACAATTCTAGTGTGAAATTTAACTCTCATATTCATTCTAGTGTGAAATTTAACACTAATTTTTTTTTTTTTGGGTGATATTGATTAATGATTGTTAGATCACTCCAAGAATGGTGAAAATGCAAAATTAAAAAAGATATGTGTAACATTAAACAGAATCTAACCTATAAAGCCCTACAATCATGGCATTTAATAACTTCCCAAAATATATGCAAGATTTATGGGATTGAGTTTGACCGAAATTTACATATCAGCATTGTATATATCATTTATGGGTAAAATGGTAAAAATTTTCTATCACTAATTTGGGATTTTGGACTAATCTCTAACAACAATTACAATTATAGGGCATATTATTATAGAGTACCAATTGGTAGACCTATTACACAAAACATAGGTAAAATGGGACTTTCGACTAGATTTGTCTAAAATTAATGCATAATTCATATATATATATTAATTAAGATTTAAGAGTGAATGCCACATTTTGCTGGAATTTAGTGGAATTTAGTGATGCACTAGGTATTGTTCGTTATTGGTCCTATCAGTCCACTGCAAGTCCAAGCTTTCTAGACCAACGGCAAGGCTTCCACGGTTTTGTCCTCTTGGGCTTTAATTAATCCAAAATGCCCCTCATTAGGTAGGGAGATATATCGCTCATATTTAAATGTCAAACTCTTGCGATGTTCGTAAACGATATGGGACAAAGTTGCAGCACACCCAGCACTTACAACCATCATCTAGGACGGACTCCTCCTCGGCTCTGATACCACAGTAAGTTAACGATCCTGTCCACTCACGAGGACTTGTCCACTCTTGGTCTACCAGTCCACTAGCGAGCCCGTATGCAGGGGCGGTTCTGAGTATTTGGAGGCCCGAGACAAACTATTAAAATGGAGGCCCTTATATGGGGGTCAGGGGCAGCGCCCCTAAAGCGATTTTTTTGGGGTCTATTTATACATAATTGGCAATTGTTTAGGATTTACTTATACATAAGGCAATTTTTTTGGAGTCTACTTATAATATGAGTCTATTTGTGAAACTCAAACATTGTATGGTATCTTTTAAAATTCTAGAGGGGTCTAGTTCTAAAATTTAAAAAATTCTTACACTAAAAGTGTAGTTTTCAAAATTCTAGAGCCTTTGCTTTTGAGTTATATATATATATATATATATCAATATGTATGTAGTTGATGACACTTTATTGGGCCTTGGGATAGACCTAAATGTAAAGTACTAAAAATCTCAAGGTAAAGTTGTAATTATCAAAATTTTATAGAGGCCCTAAAAAATTTGTGAACTTTTGTGGCCCGGGACGGTTGCCGCTTTTGACCCCCTTTAGGCCGGCCATGCCCGTATGGTTGTCTTCTTGGACTTTTACCCAAAAAGACCCTCACTATGTGAGACAAAGGTTGCGCCATACCCAACACCTACACATGTTGCATATGCTTATACATATGGGTGTGAGTGTGTGTTTTTCTTTCGACCAAAAAAAAAAAAAAAGGTGTGTTTTTCTGTCCTAAAACTGGTTAAAGATGATGAGCCTTGAGGTCATGTGAAATGTGACTAGAAAAAGAATAATTGTAAACCCTTAATCTCAATTTTACTCTAGGTCAAATAATTGAGAGCCTCTATGTGATTATTCCAAGTAAGTGATCTCATAGAGTCTTAAGTACATGCGCTAATTTGTCGTTTTTTGCTATATAAAATTAGTAAAATCTTTATGATAATCTCGATGACAACACCATAACAAATTAATAACTCGTGATCAAATTTTTCACTACACCCACATGTATGTCAGGAGATGCTTCATGTACTCTTTTTCAATGCATGAAGTGGGTGTAGAGAGAAATTGAAAAAGTGTATTTAGCAGCTCTTAGCCAATAATATCGCGTCCTCGGACACCAATAAAGTAATTAGCCAACTCTAATCTTTTCTTAAATCCGAGGACCCTAGCTCGGTTTTGTTAGAATAAGAATAATATTTCACATGTATTGAAAGTGATAGGAGATGACTTTATTTATCAATCCTCAACTGTCTGGTTAGTATATGACTTTTAATTTACTGTTATCAAAACCTACCTACCTTCATTTAGATCATGATTTAGCCTACAATTCTCAAACAAAAATATATTTTGACTATGTTTTCTAATTATTAAACAGGAACATTTTTTTACATTAGACATTTTTAAGAGGACATTGGTTGGTAGTTGTCTTCTTGAATATAAATAATAATTGAGTTTTTCAATTGTGGAAATGCCTAAACCTAGGACAATTCTTCTTTTAGTCTAATCATTAAATGATGAGCACTTTTTATGTTCTTTAGACACTTGTATCGATTACCCATTTATTATGCTTAGTACATAAGAATATTAATACACTTGGATATTTTTCTACAAATTATATTTAAAAATGTAATTATCATAGTGCTTAAAAGTCTTTTTTTAAGTATAAAAAAAAAAAGTCTCCCTTTAAGTACTATAGCATATAATATAAATGTTATGTAATAATATCTATAACATTGCATAAAACAAATAAAAAGTGCCATCGATTTTAATATATGCAGACATAAACTACAGTTTATATATAGGTCAACTATTAGAATATGAAATTTCTTGGAAAAAAGTTTAAAAAAATTACTAGACTGAAAATGAAGGTTTGTCAATACTTTTCATCTTTTTTTTTTCCCTAGGCAAGTGTGTCTGCTCTTTTCAATGTTTTCATCATGTAAAACCAATCATTTTCCAATATTACATTGAAAAATCAATGTTAAATATTCCATTGATAAGCATTTGGATTTCTTAAAGAAAGTAAGAGATGAAAAGTTGATAAAAAAATCAGTTCTTCATAAGTGATAAGAGAGAGAGAGAGAGAGAGAGAGAGAGAGAGAGAGAGAGAGAGAGAGAGAGAGAGAGATCAAAACATCAATATCAGCCCAATTTAGATAGCAGTGGAATAAATGATTTTTTATTAAGAAATATTTCCTGTAGTGATTTTTTTTTAAGTTGGTTAGCGTTTGGTTTGCTGTCGAAATTATTTATATTTCCGGGTAAGATGAAAATTTCACTGAACTTTTTTTTACAAGTCCAGATCAACTTTTTATTTTTTAATAATAATAATAACAAAAAAAAAATCAATTTGCTCCTTAGAATTAATCTCTTTTGAAAAAAAGTCAGAAAAAAATTGGTCGCCAAACTGACAAATCTTTTAATAATTGATTGTAACCTCAAATAATTGGTTACTAAATAAATACTAAAACGAACTTCTTCAACTTTCTTCTTTTTCCTGGCGGTGTCCATGACCCAAACAAAGCCTTATATCACCAAGGAAAGTCCATTCTCTAGAATAGAGGTGGCAACAAATGACCCAAATGTGCACAAAGATTTCACTTTAGTCCCACTTTCTTGAAAATTATAGTGACTTTTAGAGTACCATGCATTGCATTTTCCAGCAAGATCCAAGCAAAAGGCAATGGTTTAGCTAGAACCTATACACCATGATCCATCTCTTAGCTGTGTTTTCTTTTAAATAATTCCAAACTAGTCATCAGCATCAAATGGACAAACACATTAAAATCAGCTTTGTTAAAAAAATAAAAAAAAAACAAAACAAAACAAAACAAAATTGATTGCACTAAAGCCAACTTGTAAACTACATTATATGTATTCAATCAAAGATGGTAAAATATTCCTTTCATATGGGGCCTATATGCACTTAAGTTAAGCAAGTTTGTATTTATATACATATACTTTAGTATACACGCATTGCAGCATAGATTCCAGTGTGTTTTATATCTTAATTAACCAAGAAGAAAGAGTTAAAATAATAATAATTATTATTACTATAATTATGGGGTCTACACCATGAGCATGAGTGACCCATGTGGCCGAAAACAACAACGTTATCGCTTTATTTTTCTAAAATTATTCTTTTTCTCAACTTGCAATGCTCTTAAGCAAAGGTTACAAGTCCGCAGGACTAGATTTCTACCAGAAATATTGGGATTTAGTGTCCCCCTCCATTATCTCTTTTTGTTAATAAATAATTCAGAGGAGGATCTATGCTGAGATTTAATCCTTAGTTTCAGACCCATTAGTTTGTGCAATGTTGTTTACAAAATTATAACTGATGTTGTTAGTAATAGGTTAAGATCCCTTCTTGATGACCTTATGAATCCCAACTAAAGTAGCTCCATCCCCGAAAAGAATGCTGAAGACAATATTATTGGTACCCAAGCAAGAGATTATTCACTCCCTTCTAAAGTAGAAAATCTATAATAAAAAAAAAAAAAAAAAAAACAAAGGGGTGATTATTCTTAAAATTGATTTTGAAAAGGCTTATAGGGTTAATTGAAACTTTCTTTTTTTTAAAATTAAAAAATAAAAATTGTCATGTCCTTTAATTTTTCCACCTTTTGGGTTGATATTATTATGCAACATGCTTCTACCCTTATTTAGCTATTTGCTTCAATGGCGAATCTTTGGAAGCTCTCTCCCCAAAAAGAGGTATGAGACAAGTTGATCCTATATCGCCCTACCTATTTGTGTTTTGCATGGAGATCCTTTCCTATACAGTCTCTAATGATGTCCCTTTGGGCAAACGACTCTGTTTGGTTTGAGGATTCATTAAAGGAAATAAAAAAAAGAACATAAAATGATGAATTAAATAAAATGAGCTAGGAATTAAAAAAAAAAATGTAATTGTAATACAAGGAAGGGAAATGACAACATTCCAAATGTAAAATCTATTTAACTCTCTCTCTCTCTCTCTCTCTCTCTCTCTCTCTCTCTCTCTCTCTCTCTCTCTTCCGTATTTTCTGTCTTTTTCCTTACTAACCAAACAAAGGAAAAAGTTTTCGTCTATGGTTTGTTTTGTTTTGTTTTCCCTCACTAATTCCAAGAACCGTACAAATAAGAGAATTTTCCAACTAGCTCCAATTTCCACTGAAGCAATCGATTCGTGCTGCAGTAAATTTATCATTTATGCAGCAAAAGTTTAGTCATCAACAATGCAGATGATAAGAGAGTGTGCAAAAAATAAGTCCATTGATATCTCAAAGAAGTCCCATTTGTTCATTTATTCATGAAACAAGTGATCGTATACATCGGGAAGCACTTTTCACTTCCAATATGTGCGAGAACAACGAATACCAAGAAAGAGCATATAACACCATAATGTCTATGGAGAAACTAAATAGAAAGATATTACCACAAATGGATCAATAGTGCATCGGAGAACTCTTCTTTTAGATTTTGTTTTGATCGATCAAAAAGGATGGTTGATCGGTTCTGGCTGCAATGCTTTCTGAACGAGTTCGGCCTGCTCTTTTGCATGAGCCGAATAGAAACCCGTGGCTGTGGCGGCAGACGGAACACGGCCTGCGTATTTGATGTCATCGATAGAACCTCTGCCTAGTGCTTTCATGGCAGTAGAAAGACGCGGTGCGATGTAACTGTATGCACCCATGTTCATTGGCTCTTCCTGGCACCACACAATCTCTGCGTCTGAAAATACACAATGTAGATAGATATCAGTCAGTCAGCCGTATATAATAAGCAGGAGCCTATTCCTAACCCTAATAAATGACAGTGAACGGTACGAGCAAGTCGTCCCTAATGCTCTGTTTGGACAGAACGGAAGGAGGGAATATGGGAAGACGTAATCCCTAGGAAGGCAAGAGGTATCCTGAGGAAGGAAAGACTTTTTTCCCTGAACTGTGTTATAGGAGGGAAGAGAAGTGATGAGGGAAGGAAAAAGTAGCTGTGACATTCAAATTTTACCGATATACAATTTGTAAGATATATTGATTTATTTGTCCAAGGATGAGAAAGCTTGTTATCAAAATTCCTTCTTACAATCCATCCACTTTTGGACGGATTTAAATTAGTGGACCCCAAGGGAAGAGGGATCTCATGGCAGCAGTAACGCTGACTTTGATGTCAAACAGGGCAATCTTTAAAAGCTCCTAAGCTAATTAAGCACTACAATTCACAAGACTATTTTCAAGCCATCAAAACCTCTGAAAGGACAATATAACGGTGGGTAAAATTCCTCCCATAGCTCTTGATTTACGAAAATCAGGAGTTCTTCTCGGAATCATAGTGGCAGATATGGTCAGCCTCAAAACATTTTCCTCATTGGTACAGTCACAAATGACAATGTCCAACAGAGATGGAAATGTGCCTCCACAGTGACCTTCATTGTCTGACACTGCTATGAAAGTACACAGAGACAGCATATTGGAAAGACATTATTTTAGTGCTCTAGAAAATGGGTTACTGCTTTAAACCGCAGAGCAAAACGAAAATGGACGGTGTTTGTTAAAGGAACACCCACAGTAACACTACTTTAGCAACTGGTTCGAAATACATACTAGGATACCGCTTCAGCTCACGCTGAATGAGATCATAAGGGAAGGGACAAAGCTGTTCCACCCTGCATATTGCAATGTCCTTGCCATCAACTTTCTTCCTTTCTTCATCGAGCTCATAATAAACCTACAAAAAGGTATGGGAAAATAATTATACCTACATTGTTCTTATACGTCAACAAAATTCAATAAAGTCTGTAACAGCAACTGAGCAACCAAGCTACTCCAGCTTGGTTACAAGGCAAAAATGGTATGCAAAAATAATTAAATCTTCATCGATTTCTGATAGCAACAGAACTGGAAATTGCAACATTAACTTGATGTACCAAAATTCAATGAAGTAGAAAGTCTGTATAAGCAACCAAGTTACTCGATCTAGGTTAAAGGCTCACTTGAGGTTCCACTATGAGAAAAACCAGCCAAATCTGATCATATTTTGAAGCTTGTTAAAATTTAAATAACTAAATCTTGGCTAGCCATCAGGTCAATTGGCCTAAAAGCATTCAGAGTCGAGAAAAAGATACTTGGGAACATCTGGGACTCACTCAAGTGGAAGCTTGCTTGATATCACTCATTACCCAAGCTTGAGCTTTATTTTGGAGGCTCATTAACTTTTGAGTTGAGCTTGGCGAACCCAGTGCTCAGTTTGACTTGGCTTCTTTGAATTTTACAACCCTGAAAACATGTAGTCTCATGTTCCCATCATTCCCCTTTGTGTGTGTGAGCATGTTCTCTGCATGTATGTATATGCATATCAACGTGCATAAAAAATTCGTGTCAAGTGAAGTACAAGGAACACCCACTATCTTGCAGCTCTACCAGATACTACATGAACACTAAATATCTCATGTATCTGCTGCTAATAAAGTAGCAATGAAAACAAATATCACACACCTTTCCAGAGCATAGAACGAGGCGTCTAATACCCTCCTCAAGATCCGAATGGTCATTCTGATCCTTTATAAGCCGCTTAAATCTGGTTCCCTGTTTATCAAATCCCGGGTGGCCTTGGACATCATCAAACTCGGATAGATTTGATTTACAATCCTTGTGCCGAAGCAAATTCTTTGGAGACATCACAACGAGAGGCTTCCGGAATTCTCTGTGTATCTGAGAGAAGAAGGCACAATAAATAAGAAAAACGAAAGAAGTGCTTGAAGGAATCTACCTAGTAGCCACTACTCAGTTGCACTCACTTGACGTCGCAGGACATGAAAATAATTTGCAGGCGTTGTTACATTCACAACTTGCCAATTGCATTCCTGGATCTGCTTCCGAAGTGTAGTGTCCATCTCCGGTATAACAAATGGATTATCATCACTCATCTGTCATCCGATTTTATAGCTATATTAGTTGAGCACTACAAAAAAAATATTGATATGTACTTGGACAAGATAGGATTTAAAGTAAAAGTTTTAAAAATAAAACACTAATAGACTCGGAACTGCGAAAAGATATGAAGCAAGGGATGAAAGGGAGCAAGAAATGGCACTTCAGCACGACAATAATCATAAACAGGGATTTTAAACAGGGATTTTTGTAAGATAAATGAGTACTCGTAGTATAGCCTAATCATTTTTCCTTTTGTATAATAGCGCTTCATCTTACTAGATTCTATGGTACATATTTGTTGCAATATTTTGTTTTTGTCTTGCCTATCCATAGATCTGAGAATTGATTTAGGTATTGTTTCCAAAGATTCTTCGTGATGTCCTTTGAGGAAGATCAATGCTAAATGATCAATGGGAGAGAAATGTTAAGACTATAAAGAGACTTGAGCATTCCAATCTTTAAAATCAACGAAACTGCTTTAGTTCCAAGACTAGTTTCTCTTCAAATATCCAAAACGAAATTTAAATTTTTATTCATTAAAACAACATGAGCCAGCCCACCCTTTTTTTTTGGTAGTACATGCATCAATATTGGTATATTCTATACAAAGTGGGGTAGAGATGGAAATAAAAACATTACATAGTGAGGGTTATTTGCTGTAGAAGGTGAGAAGGATGAGGTTCCGTTAACCCCACCTCATGTCCTCGTGTGCAAAAAACACCATCTCTAACTTAAAAGTAGAAGGGCGTAAGACTTTTCTTTGAGAAAAAGTTAAAATTTTATTCGAAGGCATTCCAAAGTAGTCATTATCCAAACTCATGAATTCCTTTTATTATTTGTTCATGTAAGTTATACCATGAACCGTGAGAAGGCATACCTGAAGGAAACGCTCCAGTCGTGCACTTGAATGTTCAGGGCCCTGGCCATCGTAGCCATGAGGTAGCAGCAGCACAAGCCCAGTTTGACGCAACCACTTTGCCTCCCCACTGCTCACAAACTGATCGAATATCACTTGAGCTCCATTAGAAAAATCACCAAATTGGGCTTCCCACATTACTAATGCATTTGGATTTTCCATTGAATAACCCAATTCAAATCCCAGTACACCAAACTCTGAAAGAGAGCTGCAGAGGGAAAAAAAATATTTTGAGGTCTCTGAACAAGGGAAATTCTATGATGAAGCAAAAATTTCTCAACAAAATGTAGTGTCTCGGAGGAGCTATGGATATTGAAATATGGTTGTCCTTGACAATGAGAAATAAAATATTCCAACTTCCAAAAAAAAAAAAAAAAAACAACTCCAACTAACTCTTGGACAGAAAGAGATAATATGGTACAGAATCTACAGATAACATGTATCTGTAGCTTGGATTAAATACAACAATGCAAACATACATATACATGCAAAAAAAAAAAAAAAAAAACAAATTGGAAGTTATGGGCCTATGGCAAGTTTAACCAATTGACCTTTCAAAACCATATAGTCTATATGCAATTTTCTTAGCACTGGCGTAAAAACAAAGCAGCCTCCTCCCCCCAATCCATTCCCTTCCTAAAAAGGGGTAACTAAACTGGAATGGTTAGTTTTATGTTAGCACAGAATGACAATTTCAAGATTTCATTCAGGTAAAACTTTTGGCCAAATTTCAGTTTGGAAAGTTATTTTTTTCTGGCACTAGCATGTGCATTTCCTTTTGCTTTCTTCCTCAAACCACCATTCACTGCTATCATCACCACCCAGTACAACCCACAGCCCCCTACCATGTAGAGAGAGAGAGATTAGGTTATGCACTTTACACGTAATCATGGAGGCATTAAATGTCGATGATTGGTTATGTGCAACCAGGTGTGCTTGTGACCGAAGGCAAGTGAAATATAGATGTAGAAATCTAGCATCATAAGTGAAATCTAGTTAGGTGGTTACCGGATCCTCACCCTACCCCAGCGAAATGGACTCTACCCTGGCCACCATCTCACCCCCATGAAGTCTTCCACACCGAGTCCCAGTCTTGACTCTGGACCCTATTATATCCTTATCTCATTAACTTGTACACATAAGGGCAATGCAGATATCTACTAAGTTGAATCCCATTCAGATTCCGCCTTCCAATTTACCATTTATCCCCAAGCCTATTCCTACGTGAAAAGAAAATTCCCCAACCACCCCAAGACATGATTTCTTATTTGTAGAGGTGAAAAGGATATACCATGAAAAGGGAAAAACTGGAGCAGAGTTGTTCCTCATAGACTTAGAGGTGGGAAGGATAGGATGGGAAGGAAGAATGTTCTGAACTTGACAAGGGAAGATTGTTATAACCTAAGGATATCATTTCTACCAAATATCAGGTGTCGTATGACCTGCAAATCCATACACCAAAAAGTTGTGCACTGTTGTCATCAACTATCTTCCGGATCAGGGTACTATCCAAATCCTCAAATAGATTAGAAGTCCCAATCTGAGTATAGAATCAATCACTCCTTACATCACATGCTCTCATTATGAGTTCTGTCCTTAAAATTAGAATGCCACAAAATCAGATTTAATTTCTGGAGCTGAGAGGGGACTGAATGCAGAAATGTCATTCACAACTGTCCGTTCTGATATTTTTTAATTATTTGGAACCCAAGACCAGATTGTATAGTCGCGATTATTACCCCAGAACCATTATTTTAAACATAATACATTTTCTAATTCTAACCCTTCGTAAATAGCAAGTATTGCAAATTGTAGAGTATATCGAAATTTGTTAATCAGCTCAAGAAACTCAATCTTTCAAGCCTTGCAAACAAAATTCAAAGGTTATAAAGCTACGCGGCCAAAGGAATAGAAGAAACAAACTTGCATTAACACAAGAATGTATGGACGAAAAACACACAAGAAATAAATAGATGAAAGAAGCATTAAATTTACGTAGGAACTCGAGTGGAGACACACTATGTTCCTCAAGTTATTGCAATATTTTAATTAATGCAGGCATTGCTCTCCTATTTTTAAGCCATCTCCTGAGGAGTAGTTACTTATATCAATTTGTTCACTAAATTTTGTGTTCGGGCGTGCCAAGACTTTTGTACGAAAGCCCAAACGTGTATGAACACAATTTTCCTATAAAAATTGCGAGTGGTGAGTGGAAAATTCATTCTGACTTCTAACCAAGAGATTGTGCGAACAGAAGGTACCCTCGTTCAAGGTTCCTAAACAGTGTGCAGTGTTGAAGCACACAAGTTAAGGTGATGAGATAAAAAATATAGAGAAATTGAATAAAAGTAGACTTTTATTTAATTGAAGCAAACAAAATTACTAGGAAAGGAAAATTATTGGGAATGCTAAATAACATAAAAAGAGCACTAGTAAGTTAAGGATTGCCTAAGACATATAAAAGGACGCTTTTTTGGATGCATTTTGGAGGGGAGTAGTAGAGTGAGTCTTCAAGCTGGTCAACTTTTGTGTATATAGAGATGTTGTAGGTGATCAGACAAGGCCTATTAACAGGATCAAAATCATCTTGATAAGGTTTATCACGAACCATCCTTATCA
Organism: Hydrangea macrophylla; assembly: GCA_033977485.1. Taxonomy (NCBI): domain Eukaryota; kingdom Viridiplantae; phylum Streptophyta; class Magnoliopsida; order Cornales; family Hydrangeaceae; genus Hydrangea; species Hydrangea macrophylla. The sequence continues at coordinate 100,627,915 of CM066989.1, read as the reverse complement.
TTAATCAATCTGTTAATATTTATAAGCAATTATCCCCATCTTCAAATAGTTATCAAGAACCTGATAATATTTATCAACAGAGATTTAAGGCTGATAAACTCCCATTAGTGGACCCACCATGTCACTTATCAAAGTGGCCAAATTAATATGTTGCTAGAAACTAACATGTTGGCCGAAACTAATGTGTTGCCAACCAAAGTACCCGAATTATTCTTGAATGGCCATGTGGTCGAATGAAATAAACATGTGGTTAGATGATGAGCTCGTCTACTCAACGCAGTCGGCCCAACCAACTTTAATATAATCACTTGGTCATTAATTTATATAATCGGTCTCATTGGACCGAAAAATAAATTAATATTCATATTCGGTCAATATAACATTAATTTGGTCAACAAATTTATTTTGGTCGAAATGTTCACCATAAAAATGCATTTTTAGGTGCAAACGATTGCCCCCGGGCTCTTTAAAAACAAAATAAAAAAGGTGAATTTTTTAAGAGCCATATTTTCCTTTTAGACTAATTTTCATATAAACCGATTTCGGACTTGTATTAGTCCGAAGGATTCGGTCTTGTGGTGTGACCGAAACAAATTGCCACCAATGATGTTTGCCCTCCATTTTTAAACTAACAAAGCATTAGATCAAACAACTAGTCTTTTTAATATCGATCCAAGTAGACCGAATGGGCTAAAATCAATGTTTACAAAACTCAGTCCAATTTTTTTTTTTATAATAATATTAATGACCGAACTTGAAAATTGATTTGATAAACATATTGATCGGCCGTGTAGACCGATTAAAGAAAAAATGATACTATCATGGTATTCAATTCAACCAAGTTGCCATTCAATCGGTCTAAATTCTATTCCTGCCAATTTGATTGATATAGACGAATTAATTTGGTCTATATAAAAAATTGGTCTGAGAAATAATGGCTCTTCAAAAATTCACTTTTTCATTTTTAAAGAGCCAGGGGGCAATTGTTAGCACCAAAAATATGCAAAATAAATTTCTTGACAAAATTAATGCTATATTGAGAGACCGAATATGAATATTAATTTATTTTTCGACCCACTGAGACCGATTATATAAATTAATGACCCAGTGATTGGTTTAATGTTGGTCAGGCTGAATGATTTGTATAGATGAGCTCATCATCTAACCACATGTCACAATACTTCGACCACCAATGATTGGACCTTCACATTTCATTCGGCCACATGGCCATTTAAGAACAATTCGGCTACTTTGGTTGGCTACACATTAGTTTTGGCCAATATGTTAGTTTCTGTCATTCTGACAACATATTAAGGCTTAGTTTGGCCCCCATTTTGGTGCTTCTTCTTTTTAAAACACAATTTCATGTTAATTCATTTGGTAACTAGTTTATGAGCTTTGCAAAAATTGAACTTAGGGCTTTTTTCGGGGAAGCTTTTAAAAGCTCTAAAATGGAGCTTTTAAAAGCTCAAGGTTGCTTTTTGGTTTCATGATAATTTTTTGAAGAGTGATGTTTCACTTGTACAAAATTATCAAACTACTTAATAATAAATTTCATAAGCTACTTTTAAAAAGTCACGTGGGGGCCAAACTAAGCCTAATTCGGCCACTTTGAGAAGTGATATGGTGGCCCACTAATGGGAGTCTATTAGCCCTAAAATCTCTCTTGATAAATATCATCAGGTTCTTGATAAATATTTGAAGATGGGGACAATTGCTTATAAATATTATCAGATTGATTAAAGATAATGATAAGGATGGTTCGTGATAAACCTTATCAAGATGATGTTGAATCTGTTGATTGGCCTTATCTGATCCCTACAACATCTATATGTACAAAGGCCGGCCAGCATGAAGCCCTGCTCTACGACTCCCCTCCAAAATGCATCCAAAAAGGTATTCTTTTTTATGTCTTTGGCAATCCTTAACTTACTAGTACTCTTTTTATGTTATTTAGCATTCCCAATAATTTTCCTTTCCTTGTAATTTTGTTTGCTTCAATTAATAAAAGTCTACTTTTATTCAATTTCTCTCTATTTTTACCTCGTCACTTCTTAACTTGTGTGCTTCAACACTGTTTAGGAACCTAGAACAACGGTACCTTCCTACTCGCTCGCACAATCTCCTAGTTAGAATTCAGAATACGTTTTCCACGCACCACTCGCAATTTTTTAAGGAAAATTGTGTTCATACACGTTTGGGCTTACGTACAAAAGTCCTGGCACGCCCGAACACAAAATACTGTGAATAATTTTGGCATGCCATGGGACCGCCAAGTGATGGGACAATGTTCCGTGATGCATAGCTTCGCTTCTACGACAATCAAATTTGTTGGCGTAATGAAGGCATAGGACAACTCACCAATGAAATTTATCATCACAACGATAAATTGACAATCTGTGACAATTTATGGCAACAAATGTCTGTATTGCCATGGAATTCGTAATTATGTTATCGGCATGACTATGAAGCGCACCGATATGATGATGAGATCGGTCATCTTTACAGTGAGATTCACCGTTTACAGGCCGACATACAATTTTTTAACCATGAATCGACCACCTTAAAGCCTCGAGGGGAGTTGACGATCCACCACCTGAGGGACATTTTTTCATGTCACTAGATGATTTTCTAGACGATGGTTGGATAACGAAATCAAGCAGTTCATCAGATTTGCCGCTTGGGGGGCAAAACCACGAAATTATAAGTACAGATGACGAGCCGAAATATTCTGATTCGGATAAAGACTCCCACACCGATGTCGAGCAATTCGGCTCTCTTGAGGAGCAAAATGGTGAGGAAATGCCGAATAATCCTAATTCGGCCAAAGAGTCCCTCGTTAGTGTGGTTGATAACATGAAACCACTTACGGGGCAAGATATCCATAGGCCAGTGTATTTTTTTTTTGGCCGATAAATTGATGAAACTTCTTGCAACTTTCTTTGAAAAGACTAACCATTGAAGAGTTGTTCAAACTATCTGATATAGATCTAATTGCCGAAAATAAGTTTTTCCCAAAGCCATTTAGTTATCTGGTTTGTGAAAAATTTTCATCCATATTGGCTTTGTGGATCTCACCAAAAATTGATTTTGATTTGGCATGTTTGCTTAAACACCTCCTGTGATTGCTTGTACTGTATCACATTTAGATTCAAGACACTGAAGCGTATGCTCTATGGTTGCCTCTGTTGAGGATCCTCCATACCAGAAACTTCTCTGTTCTGGATCTTCTCAGTGAAGTATCCCTTGAAGTCTACTGTTGTTGTTATTGATTCTAGGAATTGATAGGATAACATACCTTGAGTTGTTTGTCATTATACTCGGTTTACCTTCCTTTCCTCTCCCAGTTTCTGTTTCAGTTTCAGCTAGTTCCTTCTTGCATCCTCTTGGATTCCTGGATCTTGATGTTGGGAAAGTATATGGTTAGTCACTATCTCTCATATTACTCGCACTTCAATAGTTCTAATTGTCACCATGTCTCTCACAAGATCTCCATCTTCTATTTCTAGAAACTCTTTATCTAAGCTAGTATATTTGTATGAATTTGATTATCTACCTGATGATCAAAAGGTTCCTCTCACAAATCTCCCCTTCCTCAACCCTTACTCTACCTTTGTCAAGCCTTCCACCTCTCCGAAAACCTCTGTACAAAAATTGTTCACTACTCCTCGTCCTTCCTTACACAAAGAATATATCCAAGCCTCCAAATTTGACCAGTGTTTCATCCCTGCTACAGAAGCAGAGCACCTTATTAGTTTGGATGTTCCACATACGTTTGTTCCCCAATGGATTCAACAAGGATATACTCATCTGCACTTTGGGGCAATCTAACTTGCTCTAAATTTTCATGGGAAAAAAGGTCTTCCAGTTGTTTCTCGAATAGCTTTGCTTGACACAAGATTTCTCAAATATGAGCATGCTTGCATTGTTACAGTCCAAACAACTTTAAACTCGGGCACAGTTCTTCTCACTCTCATTCCTCCCTATTTGCTATCTGCTCTGAAAGTCCAGATACAGATTGGCGGAGCCTCTTCCGCCCATAATACATATGCAGCAACCCTGCATTACCAGATGGCATATCGCCTTCAGAATCATGCTTTTGATCTCTGTCATCCCTCTGCCTCTGATGAAGCATTATTTGTTAGCATTGATTCACCCACAAAGGCTTCATGTGTTTATATTCCTAAACAAATGCCACGTGATGAACTCATTAAGTTACTTCCAACTTCATGGATAACTAGTTATGAGCAACATCAACGCCCTTCCAAGCCTGTCCAAATTACAGATCCAACTTTCACCACTAAACCTGATGGCACAGTGGAAATTTCTTTTGGCCAGCCCTCAGAATCTGCATCTCCCATTTTTCATACTGAAATCCGTATCGTGCAACCTATTGATCAGTCCAATTGTGGTTCAAGAAACCCTCCAATTCAATAATTCACATCCACAGGACAACCGGTCTATTATTTCCAAGATCCTATTACTGGACACAAGTACTTTGATCACTGTGATTGTGATGAATGCTCTCTTGATAAACTTTATGGAGATGATGATATTCCTAAAAGGAAAAAAGAAGTCCTCTGAGCGTCTTTTACAAGAACGCTATGAACTTCAGTAGATCTGCTTGGTGAACCTTCTGGCAAGTTTGATTACTATGTGCTTTACTCAGATAAGGTACCAACCATCAAACCTCCCTCACTATGCCAGCCGACTCCTCCACCAGACCTTCCAGATCCACCAATCCCATGCTATATGATTGGTTCATCTTTTACTTCATCCTACAATGATGAATTTCCCCCCCTCAGTTTCCATCCCCTGGAGATAACCTTCGCCATGTCCATAAAATACCTGCACCATCCGTTATTTCTTCTGATGGAGCCAGAAAACCCATTACCCCTGCTGAAGCTACTCTCAATTGGCAATCTGCTAATGCTCTGGTTCAAATCCAATATCTTCAAAAGATTGCTCAAAACCAGGTCCACATTGAACAGAAAGTTTCTAATCTAGAAACAATCATTCAGAATCTGGAACAACACGAGCTTCTCCAAATGGCTCAATCAATAAATGTTTATTCTCCAGCCTTTGCTCAGAAGGAAGCTGAAATGAAACATTTGAAGATACAACTACAAGCTCTGCAAACCCAGCAATTCCATAAAAACCCTTACCCCTATTCATTTGACCCTACTCTCCACCCATGCCTTCCATTACCCCACAACCATTACCTTTCTCTCCAAGCTATGATCCCAGTGGTGCTATGTTCAACACTGCTGCTTTTCTGCTACGATACAATCGCACTAAGCGACGAGCCTCCCCAGTTCCACTCACCATAGCTCCCCAACCAACCTCACCACAGCCATCTCAGCCTGTTACTTATTCTTCAATTACCCAACAAACCCCTACCGCAAATGCACTAATCACTACCACTGCAACTACCATGTTAGTTGAAAACCCGTCCTCTAACCCTATATCCACCATTCTCCGAACAGTCGCCTCCAACTCCAACTCCAACTCCAACTCCAACTCCAACTTACCCCCTAAATCAGTTGTTCCCCAACCTATGGATTCTTTGGCATCTTTCTCAGAAATTCCAAGTGATAATGATCCAGAAATTTCACTCACCCTTTCCGACTGGAAACTACTTGGAGCTTTCATTACTGGAATTCGTAATGAAATCCACCCTGAGATTCATATGATGCGCCCTAATTCTCCAAATATTGAGGAAATACATGATCCCCCATATCCTGCTGACCAGCAGATCCTCCTCCACAGGCACCTAATGCAGAATCACAATTCTCAAATCCTCCAAATCACGGATTTTCATTTGATAAAGATCCTCCGTCAAAATGGCTTGACCATATATATGAAATGCATGCCTGGTGCACTGCAGAACTTTTATAGCCTGGTGCCATAACACATTCAGTCATTCTGAAATGTCTCAAGATTCCATGGCCGACTTCGCCAATGGTATCTTAGTCTTGGTGAATACAGACAATTACAATTGGCTCAGACTCCCATCCATAGATCATTTCCTAAATATTCTTCGTACATAATTTTTAGGATTAATGAACATTCAAAAAGACCAAGCTCGAGAAGACTATCTTCGAATGAAATGTTGTTCGTACAAACGTCATGACATAGAAAAACACTAAGCCAAAATGACAAAGTTATTATATTATCTCGGTGGTATTGATGATGTCAATCTCAAGCAAGCATTCTTGACATCTCTCCATGATCCTCTTGGAACAGAAACTGCACGACTGCTACAAACAAAAGGAAAACAAATTGCTATTACATCTCTTGGTGAAATCTATCAGCATGTTCTCCTTTCTCTGGAAAAGTTATGCAATCAGTAAAAGTTTTTGAAATCACTGCATGAAAATGGCAAACTTCTTGGCAATGCATGTAATCGCCCTGACTTGCAGATCAGGTGCAAAAACAAGAACTGTACATTTCCACTTTCTACTCATAAATCAAAGCACTTTCGCAAGTATCGAAGTTCTCGATCTAAGGCTCCAGCTCCTTTCATTCCTCGCAAGATAAAATGGAAATGTTTTCGCAAGAAAAAGTCACGAGGCCATAAGAAGTTAGACCATGGTTCAAAAACTCGGCCGAAACCGAGTTAACTCGGCCGAGTCAACTCGGTTTCGTAGGGGCCCGATACGAGATGACTCGGCGAGTCAAAGTCGAATAAAAAAAAATACGTATCGCGAGATATCTTGGCCGATACGGGCGAGATAATGGAAACTCGGCACAAATCGTCCGAAACGTGAATGATTGAGGAGAAAGAAAGCAAAAAAAAGGGAAACCACATACCTTTTGCTCAGTCAAAAATCCCACAAGCTTCACTGCAGAAGAACTCCAATCATTTCTACATCTTAATCTCTCTATCTAGTTCGAGATCTTCATCCATCTTCATCTCTCTCTCAAATATCAAATCTGATTTTCGAAGAACTCCACTGAGCCCAAAGGTATGTCTCGTCGTAGATCTCTGTGTGTGTGTGTCTGTGTCGCGATCTGTGGGTGTGTGTATCGATCTGTAATTGTGTGTGTATCGAGTGTGATTGTGTGAGTGTGTATCGATCTGCAATTGTGAGTGTGTGTCGAGTGTGATTGTGTGTGTGTGTTGGTCTGATTGTGTGTGTGAGTCATGTGTGTGATCTGAGTGTTTGTGTGTGTCGAGTGTGATTGTGTGTGTGTTTCAGATATGATTGTGTGTGTGAGTCGTGTGTGTGATCTGAGTGTTTGTGTGTGTGTATGTGTGTCGAGTGTGTGTGGACTGTGGAGTGGGTTTTTCTTTTGGGTTTGTGTTGGTAGATGTAGATCAAACTTGAGACTTGAGAGTGTTTATATATATATACACATTATACATCTTATTAGGGTATTAAGTAGGATAATTACTATCTTATCTTATCTTAATATTCTTAAAAAATAAATAAATAAGTAAGACAAATATTATCTAACTAATACAAACATCTTATGGGTATTAAGTAGGATTAGAGCGCACACACACACAAAAAAGGATAATTATCAACATTTACTTTTTTTATTTGTTTTTTTATTTTTTTTTTTGCTAAAAATTATGTAATTTTGTATGTAATAACAAAACTTTTTGAATATCTAACATATCTTAATATTCTAAAAAATAAATAAATAAGTAAGACAAATATTATGTAAATAATATATACATCTTATGGGTATTAAGTAGGATTAGAGCGCGCGCGCACACACACACAAAAAAAAAAAAAAAAAAACCCACAGTATCAACATTTTTTTTATTTGTTTTTTTGTTTTTGCTAAATATTAAGTTATTTACTATATATTAACAACACTTTTTGAATATCTATCTTAGGGGTATCTAAATATATACATCTTAGGGGTATCTAAATAAATAAATATATATATATATATAAATTTCTTAAACTAATTGTATATCTATCTATCTATCTAAATTTCTTAAAATATATATACATTTTTTTTTTTTAGAATGCCTCCAAGCAAGACATTGGTTGGGATCATGGATCACCCGTTGGGGGAAATAAAAGGATTGCAATGTGCAACTATTGTGGCAAGATTATTCATGGAGGCATCATGAGATTGAAGCCACATGTTGCTAGGGTATCGGGACAAGTTGACTCATGTCCTACAGAGCCTGTCAATCCTTCTCAACCACAAAACCCATATTATGAATCATCCAGCCAGTCATCTCAACCTGAACCTTCAGATTATGCCTCTATTCTATTTGGGCGCCTTCACTTTCCATATCCACATACTGAGTTCAATAATCAAGGGAATAATGATGATGATTTCCAACCCCCACGACACTCCATGTGGCATTGATGTAGCATATTATTATAATATATGTATTATTTGGTAGTATTGAACAATTTAGATCCAATTATGTGTGTACAATTATTAGACATTAGATCGGCAGCGTCTGAATTGAATGAGATGCGCTTCTTGAATGGTACATTGTGTAAAATGCCACAATCTATTAGGCCAATTATGCTATTCTTATTATTTTAGAATTTTCTATAATTTTTTCATATTTTTCTAAAGCTTAAATCTAGCGCATCGGAGCGTATCGCCCGATACCAGGCCGCATCGCCGCGACACCGAGTCATCACAACGGGATCCGATACCGCGACTTTGAACCATGAGTCAGACTGACGTTATATTTGCAGGAAACCTAGCCATTATGCCAAACAATGTCCACAAAAAGCCAATAGCAAGATGATCCATTCCCTATCTCAGATCGATACTGATATCCATGACAATACTGATATTGAATCATTATATTCCATGGATGATAATCCACAAGAAGATACTATTATCGCCCTCCAGGTGATGATTATTCTTCTGACGGAGCCAAAAAACTCATTACCCCTGCAGAAGCTACTCTCAATTGGCAATCTGTTAATGCTCTGGTTCAAAACCAATATCTTCAGAAGATTGCTCTAATACCAAAGATGCAGTCACATAGAGGGTACAACACACAAAGGAGGTAAAGGATCAAATAAGAACACCAACACCAAGATAAGAGCACCATATAATTTTTAGGGTAAAAAGCAATTTGCCCCCTCGAACTATGCCCGCTTTTGCAAATTGCCCCATGAACTTTAAAAAGTTACAATGTCCCCCTTGAACTATCTTTAAGGTTGCAATGTCCCCCCTGAACTTCAAACAGTTGAAATGTCCCCCCTAAACTATCGTCTGTGTTGCAATGTCCCCCCTAAACTATCTTTCGTGTTGCAATGCTCCCCCTGAACTATCTTTCGTGTTTCTTGATGGAATGTGATGGCAGGGTTGTCATTGCAACACGAAAGATAGTTCAGGGGGAACATTGCAACATAGATGATAGTTAAGGGGGGACATTTCAATTGTTTGAAGTTCAAGGGACATTGCAACTTTTTAAAGTTCAGGGGTCAATTTGCAAAAGCGGGCATAGTTCGAGGGGGCAAATTGCTTTTTACCCTAATTTTTATTAACTGACACTTTACAACTCACCACTCAACTCTCTTATGATTTGCAAACAGATAGTTGTCTTCTTTTACAGACGAAGAAGACACAATTCCTGGAGACAAGGAATTTATTAATTACATTGTTACTGACTATTACAAACTATTCACACACTACTCATTACTATTACACACTATTCCACACTATTTATTACTATTCCACACTATTCCACACTATTCATTACTATTACACATTGATACATACTTTCAGATATCTTCAGAGTTTGAAGACCATGATGAGATCTTTGATGATGACCTTTTGCACATCACATCTTTATCTCCAGACCCAATCACCCCCATCTAAACCTTTGCCAAAATCACTATTCTTCTTGGAAAATATGACAAACCCATTCCTGTCATTGCTTTCATTGATACTGGTGGTGCTGCCTCCATTATCAACCCTTCCATATTACCTCGCTCTCACTGGCTCTCATGTTCTCGGCTAATGGTGAAAGTTTTCTGATTACTCTTATTAGCAAGCCCATCAATATCCAACTTTTTCCTGGATATTCCATTAAGCATCAAGTTTATGGATCCGATCTTGGCAAAGACCTTCTTGGTTTCGATGTTCTCTAAACTCTCACTAAGGTTACCTGGCTACCTAAAGGACTGCGTTACAAAAACTATTTCCAACCCTGGACAAGCTAACCTAACCTATTCATTTTAGAAACATTGATCCCAATTCAAATTGACATTTTTCGCACTTCTTGTGCAAATTCTCGTACAGAATTCCTTACCAAATGCTCTCACCCATTTTGGACAAACCCTGATTTCTTTAAATCTCTGCCTTTCAAGAAAAAAGAAGATATTAATCCCACCAAAGCTAGCAACCAAGGAATGAATCCTGAGCATTATCAACTTGCTCTTTATGAAACTGCCCAATTACAAAAAGAAGGTTTGATTGAACCTACAACTTCTCAATGGGCATGTGAAGCATTTTATGTCCAAAAAAAAAACCTAAACAGAAAAGAGGAAAACTTCGCCGGTTATCAATTACCAGCCTATGAATCATTTTCTTCATGATGATAAGTTTCCTCTACCAAGACGCCATGATCTTTTGGCACATTTACCCAAAGCCTGCATCTTTTCAAAATTTGATTTCAAAGCTGGATTCTGGCAACTTCGAATACACCCAGCAGAAAGACCCAAACTGGCTTCTGTCCCTAACCATCATTTCCAATCATTCCAATGGACTGTTATGCCCTTTGAACTCAAAATAGCTCCTTCACTCTTTAAGAAGGCAATGATTAGAATCTTTGAACTCATCCTATCCTCTGCTCTTGTCTAGATTGATGATATACTCCTGTTCTCTCCAGATCCAGATTCTCATGTCGCCTTACTCTCAAAATTCCATTCTTCAGTCCGGAAATATGGAGTCATGCTCTCACAGAAAAAGATGATCATTGGGGTTTCATCTATTGATTTCTTGGGATTGCATATTTCCTAAAGCCAGTATACTTTACAACCTCGTATTGCAAGCCAACTTGAAAATTTTCCTGACTCCCAATTAACTACCAAACGGTTACAACAGTTTCTTGGCATTGTCAATTACATGGTTAATTTCATCCCTCGTGTTGCAAAGTCCAGATCTATTCTTTCAACTCAACTACGTAATAATCACCCTCCATGGTCCTCAGCCTGCAGACAGGCAGTTCAGCAGTTAAAACAAATGCCACAGTCTTTACCTCCTCTTCGAATACCTTCCACAGGGAAACGGATATTACATACTACTGCTTTCTGTGGGCGGCGATTGCTCTCTGTTTTTCTCTCGGTACTCTCTTTCTTTCTCTCTCAATGTCTCAATGTATGTCTCTATGTATAGACATATCTACTATACTATAAGAGAATATCGCCTCCTTAGTGTCGAATTATATGGATTGCCTCTTCTACCCCTGCTTGTTCGGCAAATTAACTAGACTCCCCCCTTGCTATTCTGTGGCTCTTATAACCTTCCACGCATCTACCCAGCTTTCTCTCTCTCTGTCGCTGTGCCCTCTTTCTCTCTCCTCTCTGCACCGATTTTTCCCTCTCTCTCTCTCTCTCTCTCTCTCTCTCTCTCTCTCTCTCTGCGTTCTTCTCTCTTTCAATTTGATTACCAGCGCTATAATTCCCATGGCCGCCTCAAATGCCAAGGATTTGGTGGAAAAAAAGAGGGTTTACATTCAATTTCTCTCTCTCTAGATATATGTATATGTATATACATATTGTGTAAATTCGTTTTCTCTCTAATTTTGCATTATCTTACAAGAAAAACTCTAATTTAATTTGTGCTTCAACCAGAGAGTGAGTTTGAGGTTAAGGAGGGTTAACTTGGGATTTGTTGGGTTGTTCTTAAGTAGCCCTTTTAAGAACTGGAGTGGTCGCTTGTGATTGTTTTCAACTCTACGGCTGTAAGGTAAAGTTTTTTAGTTACACGTGTTGACATAGTTACCCTTGAGAAATTCTGAATTGTGAGGTTCATTTATTGATGAATGATTGAATTTCTGAATTTCAATCTCAATACTATAGTCGTGGGCTGTGGGCATTTTTCTCTTCTCTTTTGATCTTATTGTGTTTTGCTTTGTGGTCTCAGTTTCAATTTGGGGACGAACCCATATTAGTTTTGAAACACCCAATTCAACAATTTAGAGGAGTCGCAACGGAGGAAATTGCAGGCTCTACTGGGAACTTCAAACAAGCTCTTGATTACTTCACTCAGGTACTCCGTTTTTCGCTACTGTTTGTCTTCCTAGAAATTCTCTCTTGGAATTTTCCTTTCAGTCATTTTGGCAACTGGGTACTTGCTTAAAATCTTTCTCGGACTTTTTTAAAGATGATAACATAGCTTTTCACAGAGCTTTCATTTTTCAAAATGATCTCATTTAGTAACAAAAATTTACTTCCAGTCAATTAGGCAACTATGTATGATGAATTTCTGCAGAAAAACAAAGAAGAAAAACCATAGGGCTGTACAAATTTACGTATTTGGAATTTGATTATTAGGGAACTCCTTAATGCCTCTTGGGATGTCCTTCAATGCAATAGGTGTATTAAAAATTTTATTTCAAATTTAAAGCAACATGGAAGATTATCGTGAATGGTTTCAGTAAGTAAAATTGCTCATTTCAGAAATAATGCTTAGAACTAGATAAAGGCCTAACTAAATAAAGGCCTAGGAAACTGAAAGTTTAAAAAAGCGATGACATTGAACCAAAAAAAATTGGCTTCACGCAACTCCAATATGTTGAAGAACTGCCAAGGATAACCAACTGCAGTGCTGACATACTACTAAAAACTGTGACATCTCATATAATTTACAAAGGAAAGCAGAAAAAAACATTAACATAATTTAATATTGAAACCAGAAAATTTATTTCCCCTTAAAATGTTAATTTAGTAGTTGAACAATTGCACATTGAAGTAAACTTAAATTTGGATGGGCCGTTTATTTATGAAAACCACATTCACGACTGCGGATTCATGGAAGGAAAAGAAAAGGGAATGGAATACAAGAAGGTAAACCATTTTTTGTATGTTTTTCTCCATGCTTAAATAGCATTAAAAAATTAATTCTTCTGAAATGTGTTGTAACTTAAAAAATAAGGGAGGAAAGTGATTCACAAAATTCCAAACATTTACTTTATCTTCTACTATAGTACCAATCCTTTTATTTAGGAATTGTGTTATGACCGTATTATTCTTAAAGTATGTTATGTAAACTAATGTTTCAACTTTTATGTATACTCTTGGGACATTTGTGTAATTTGAACCTATGACACTTTTATAAATGTTGTTTTGGAATCTGGAATAATGGATGAGTGAAATGGGAAAACTGATATTTAAGTCGTCGTTTTCTTCTTGTTTGCAGCGCAGGTCCTACTTGTCCTAATTGATTCAAGGGATGAAGTTGAGCCTGGGGTATGCTATCTCCTCATGAACCTTCTAATTGTTGGATTAATATGCTAGATGTTAGCCTGTGCTAGCTTCTTTGAAATTTTTGTTTGGGTTTCGATTGAACATTTTCCCTTTTCTCCAAATTCTGTTAGTTTGCTTCTGTGTACCTACATATTAGATCAGAGGCATGTAAGAATCATTCTTTCCATGCTCACTCAAATTTTGATCTCTTCATATTGAGTTGGCTTAAAGGCTTTTTAGCTGGCAGCAAAGGGAACATGCATATACTATACTGGGATGGATGGTTAAATAACCTCTATGGTCCTTTTAGAACGTAGAAAGGTTAGTGTCTTTGTATATTTCACCATTTCTAACATTCAATTTGCTTTCTTTGAACACATTACATGATTTTTCGTATCTTTGACGATTTTAATTATGTCATTGCTCTTCTTTTTGAACAAATGACACAAATTTATACCAGAAATAGAAAAACTCACTTGCGAGCAAAAAACAAATGGACACGGGCATTGCTGCGTGCCACGCACGCAGTCCACCACTAGTATATATATATATGAATAAAAATGTTGTCTCTCTCTCTACATTTACATTAATGGGTATGATTAATGGGACCTTTGAGTGGTTTTTGTAAATGTGATTTTTGGCTCTTTTACTACATTGTATTGCAATCCATGCATAGTCTACAAGCCCTAATTTAAAAATAAAAAAACAAAAAAAAAAAATTAGCCCTAATTTTTTCATCCCTAAATTTTTCAGCCCTAATTGACGATAAATGAAGAACTAGATTTCAAAAAACTAACCTTGTGGAGATCAACAACAACTTCAAGCTCCTGGACTATGTATGGTGGGAGGGGAAAGGGAGGTCGTGAGAGAGATGGAGAGAGAGAGAAGCCGAGAGTGACAGAGATATACACAAAGAGAGAGAAGTCGTGTGGTACAGAGAGAGAGAAGTCGTGTGGGGAGGGGAGGGGTTGCCGGCGTCGGAGAGGGGAGGGGAGGGGTCCGACGACGGCGGATTTTTGGTCAGCGTTTGGAGTTGAAGCTTTGGGATTTTTCTCTTCTTCCTCTTCCACCAACGTAAGATTTGGGGAGTGTATTGAGAGAGAGAGAAGACAGTTGGCAAGTCAAGGCTAAACCCACATTGGGTTAGTTCATGGGTTAAGTTTGGTGGGACCCTTGTTGCCAACTAGACAATCCACTATGGGTGTGGAATTTGTTAGTGAATGTTTGTGCCCGAAGCTTTACTTTTTTTTCCCCCTCATCCCTCTCTCTTTCCTTGAGTCTCACATTCATCACCCACTAGATCAAAAACTGTAAATATCCTAAAACTACAGCTTCCCAAATAGATAGTAAGCTTCTATGATTTACCCTTTTAGATCTTAAACTTTTCCCTCTTTTAACATAATTCGACGAAAAATCTACCAAAAGAAATGTGATTTTGTAAAACTGATGCTACCGATCAAAACCGACTGAATCTGCAATGGTCAGTTTCGCTATGTTCCTATGTCAATACAATCAGAATCGGTTTTGACTTCTGCAAAACCGAATTTATCGGTTCGGTGGTAACATTGACGAAAAAGCCAATCGAAACCGACCGTGAACAGCCCTAGTAGGGTGGTTAATTCGCCACATGAAAATGCTTATAAAACTACGAGTGGAAAAATATATATATATATACATATATTCTTCAGGGAAATAACTATATGAGTATTATCACTTGAACACCCTGGAACAGCGAAGAATATGCTTTGGAGAAAGGGGTGACTAGAATTATAACATATTGCAACTTGTCATGAGTAAGCTAAACTTTGATGCTTGGGCCAAAGAGAGAGAGAGAGAGAGAGAGAGAGAGAGAGAGAGGGAAAGAAGAACATCACACGGGTTTATAACAAATGACAAATGCAGTGTGATGTGATAGAATGTGGAGGCTTAGAAAGAATCTCATAACAATATGTTGAGCAGCCCATTCTTGTTTGATAGTGTACAAGATCACCAGCACCAAGCAATACTATTCTATACTTCACGACAACTATAACATCATAAAACAACAAATTCACAAGATAAAATGAAATAACTAAAAATACATCAATTAAGGAGCAAGCGCTTCAGGTGCCACCTAGATGGGAAACAACAAAGTCCTTGGGATTGTGTTCACAGAAGATCTATGGTTCCACCTCAAACATGCGTTCATTTAACACCTTCTATTGTTCACTTAAAGGATAACAAGGATAATGGTAACAACATAACATGATTGATAACGCTATAATTTCAACCAGAACATGGTTTTGTCATCCAAAAATGCACGGCACATCAACAACCAAGAGAGAGAGAGAGAGAGAGAGAGAGAGAGATCACAAAAGTGTACTAGGGCCTGTTTGGGAATGCCTAATATAGGATTAGGTTCAGTCTTGTTCGTATCCGGTTTTATTGAAAACCAACATCATAATCATGTTGATTTGCCAAAGAACCAGTCTCAAGAGTCATATCAGATCAGGCACCGACTCCTACCCAGTTATTAAAATGTATAATTATTTGAAAAAATTGGACCCGTCACTGTGAACCGGCGAACTGGTTTTCCCAAACTCCCCCTTAGGTCCTGTTTGGGAATGCATAAAACATGATGTTGATCATTCCAAGTATCATTTTCTAACTGGTTTTTATGAGAATCATGGTCATGTTTTTGGTATCGGGCACCGACTCCTAATCAAGAAAAGGGAATCTACCAACCACTCAATTTTCTAGAACCAGTTCTTTGACTTCCCAAAACAGCCCCTTAGAGTGTAACGACCTACCTCCCCATCTAGCAACAATATTGTCCGCTTTGGGCCTAAACACAAAGAACTTCCCAGGGGGTCACCCATCCCTGGTACTGCTCTAGCATCAGCACGCTTAACTGTGAAGTTCTTTCATGTTTAGCTCCCTCACGGTTTTAAAAGGCCTTGTTGCATATAGAGGGGTGATTAATCCTTATAAACTAGTCCAGGAACTTCACCCCAGGCGATGTGGGATAAGTCCCCACACCCGACCTCACCTCATCCGTTTGGCCATCCTGCCTCAGGAGTATTGGCTCTTGGTCATCACATAGAGAAAGATATAGCGACTGAATAAATGCTAAATACAGGATCAATTAAAAATACAACCAGAACTTACCTGTTGCTTACGGTAAACATCTCCTCATCCTGGTTCATGGTAACATGGTCCAAAGGACAATACCTCTCTCCAGTTTCCTGATCGTGAACTACAGCATGCCGATGACTAAAAGTACCTCTCTCCACATCCTGACCGCTCAACCTGACATGATTTCCTTCTACCAGTAATGTTGCAAAAGCAAGTGCTTCCCCGACCGCCCAGTCAATTCCCTCCCCTGTTGCAATCATCTGTGAGCGTAGCTCAAATATCTTCTTCACCGCTCTGTGAGGCTTAAAAGTATCTGGGAGCATTGTGATTGCTTTCCCAACATTCTTCAAAATCTCGGGTTTGACCCTTTAGTAACAGCATATAATTTTGAGCAAAGAAAATAAAACAAAAGTGTATGAAACGCTTAAAAAGGAAGTGAGATTTTACAAAATCACAGACGTACCCTGTGTTTCGGACACGTGAAATCTGTTCAGGGGATTTAAATCCGGTCCAATAAGCTGAAAGCCAATCCCTTCTCTTTGGGACATAATCTTTGCTGGCCAAAAATTCTTCATTAAGGATTGTATTAACTTTGTTCTGTATCTTTTCAATGTCTTCTTTTGTCACCTGACCAGATTCTAAAACTCTCTTTTGGTAAATCTCAAGCGATGAGGGATGACTCCGAATAACCTGTTAGAAATCACCCAAAATCAGACAAATACAAATTTTAATAGAGCATATAAAGATATAAAATTTGTCTGAGCTTGGTCCGCATGTCCAACAAGAATGATGATATAATAGAACTAACCTTGTACATTTTAGGCTGAGTGAAAGATGGCTCATCAATCTCGTTGTGCCCAAATTTACGATAACAGACTATATCAACCACCACATCTGAATGGAATTTCTGGCGCCACTCCGCTGCAAGCTCACATACATGAACAACTGCTTCCATATCATCACCATTGACATGAAATATGGGGGCATTCAAAGCTTTCGCAACATCGGTACAGTACTCTGAAGATCTTCCCGACATTGGATCAGTAGTGAAGGCCACTTGATTGTTCACCACAATGTGTATGGTCCCACCTGTAGTGTAATTTGGAAGAGCACTAAGATGAAGAGTCTCGTATACAACACCCTGCCCTGCAAAACTACCATCCCCGTGAATCAAAATACCCATATTCTTCGTCCTATCCACATCGTTAGAATAATACTGTTTGGCTCGAGTTTTCCCGACTACAACAGGGTCCACAGCTTCCAAGTGACTTGGATTTGCAACCAGAGACAAATGAATTCTTCTCCCTCCCCTAGTGGGCCGATCATAAGAAGTTCCCAAGTGATACTTGACATCACCAGTTCCGGTGTAAAGCCCAACTTCATCCACGGGCTTTGTACCACTACTAAACTCACTAAAGATCTGACGTAAAGGCTTCCGAACAACGTTACCCAAAACATTCAATCGTCCTCTGTGAGACATTCCAATAACTATACTCTCGACCCCAAGATCTGCTGCTCTGTCGAACATCTCCTTCATGCCGGGAATCAATGTCTCACCACCTTCAAGACCAAACCTCTTTGCAGCTGTCCACTTGGTGGCCAAGAAGTTCTCGAATTGTGTGCTCCATATAAGCCTGTCAAGAATAACCTCACGTCGTTGCCGATTGTACTGCATCGGCGTTGGAGTCTCAATCTTGTCCCTCAACCAGTTACACTTTTCACGATCCGCAATGTGCATATACTCATATCCAATGCTTCCACAATAAGCTTGCTCAAGCCGTGTCAATATTGCTCGAAGCGTCTGCACGGGCCGATTCTCAGACAAAAAGCCAGCCATCCTCCACACTCCAAGGAAAAATTCTCGGTCAAGATCAGCCTCGGAAAACCCATAAAGTGCTGGGTCTAGATCATCCGGAATTTCCCGCTGTTCCAAACCCAACGGATCCAACTTCGCTTTCATGTGACCATTGACCTGATAAGCTCTCAAAAGCAACAGCAATCGCATACTCTCTTGAATTGTTTGGCCTGAAATTCCAGGCGATGTGGCCGCCTGGCCAACAAAGTTTCTGAAGAAATTGTCCCACGATTCATCAACGCTATTTGGGTCAGCTTCCCAAGCCCTTTGAAGCTCTTCCAGATAGACGCTGCTTGTCCCGTCTAAAAAACTGTCTGTTAACCTAGAGAGCGGAACAGGGCGAGGGACAGGCGCCGATTGTGCCTTTGGCTTACAAACTGTTGTTTGAAAATTGCGATTCTGTGATGGAAGGACTCTCGTTCTTGATACATATGATCCACCCTGCGATAGAGTTCTCCTTATGGCAAGCTTTGCAACACTAGACCCCGCTCTAAACCACGCCATTGCAATCTATTCCAACCCTTATTAAAGTAATTGCAGATATACCTAAATTTCGTACTTCAAATCCTAATTGATAGCCATTTTTCAATCTTCTCAAACCATAACCTACCAAATCAAGAAGTGAAAAGAATCAACAGTTAAATACATAAATATCGTGATGGACCGCTCAAAACGACTATACATCCAAAACTAATCAAAAGCCAGAAATGAAATCAACAGTTTCACAGTTTCAGGGATTTCGACCTATTGATCAACAATTCAAACGAGAGTGTTATCTACAGTAATTACTAAGCTAAAAAAAAAAAAAACAACAATAATCGAAATATCAATACTAAAAATTAATCATGCAAAGTCATACGAATCGAAGGGAATAAAGTCGAAATTGAAATGAGAACCCTTGTTTAACCAGAATCAAACTAACAAAACTACGAAATTTAGAAAATGAGCTAATGGTTTAGAGACAATGAAAATCAACTTACAATAACACAGGAAAACAGTGGTAGATATAAAGATGAATATACATAGATTCATAAATATATATATATATATACACACACGTTGGTGGGAAGGAGAGAAGTTGAGAGGCATCACCGTAAACCCTAAAGCCGAAATGTCAAAAGCGTTGCACTCTGTGAAGGTTTTGGGGGGACGATTTCACGCAGCCTCTCTCATATTTTTATGCTCATTCACTTTCCCATTTTTTCTGTAATTCATTTTCTTTCCTCTGACTTTTCTTTTTCTTAGGACTTTAGGAGTATGTTTTATTTTATGCCTTTGTATTGCTTTAACAAGCAGAGCAAGTCTATAGCACAAACACAATCCACCACCTTTTTTTATTTTTATTTTTTCTCTAAAACAAAGGCTAAATTACACTTTAGTACCCTATAGTTTGGGTAAAGTTTTACTTTGGGGCCTCTAGTTTCAATTGTAACACTTTGGTCCCTGTAGTTTTAAATTGGTTTCAATGTAGGCTCTGCCTCTAACTCCGTTAATGCAACTTGACGGCTCACTCATGTGCCTTGAAAACTCTAAGGCCCAAAGTGAAACTTCTCCGAAACTCTAGAGCCCAATGTGAAACTTCACATAAACTATAGGGTACCAAAATGTAATTTTTCGTCAAGTTGCACTAACGGAGTTAGAAGCAGGGCCTACATTGAAACCAATTCAAAACTACAGGGACCAAAGTGTTACAATTAAAACTAGAGGACCCAAAGTGAAACTTCGCTCAAATTACAGGGTACTAAAATATAATTTAGCCTAAAACAAACACAATCTAAACACAACACAACACCACAATGTTTTTAGAGTTCTGCTACGGGCACCGAAATGGAGGGCATGATCACATGTCCTCCATTTCGGTGAGTTCCACGCGTACAGGGCATGGAATCCATCAAAATGGAGAGCACTAATCATTCAGTGCATTATTTTGGTGCACCAAGTCTTTCTGATGTTTTTATCTCTCTCTTAGTGAAGTTTACTTATACTATGAGATCCACAAATGAGAGAGAGATATACACATTGTGGTGTGTTGTGGATTGTGTTTGAAAGATTTGTTTGTACTCAAAGACTTATTCTACCGAGTATTGTCAAATTATGATAATAATAATTATATATAAAAAAAAAAAAGTTAAAAAGAGTGTTGTCAACTTTTGACCTTTAAAATATGATTTGGTTCAGACCAAGTCAACTTTTTTATCGGGTTCTTGTGATAACCTAGGGCCTTTAGGGATGTTCAAAATAGGATTTGGTTCAGTCTAAGTCCACTTTTTTTTTCTGGTTCTTGTGAGAACCTAGGGCCTGTTTGGGGATGTTCAAAATAGTATCTGGTTCAATCTAGGTCCACTTTTTTATCTTGTTATTGTAAGAATCAAGTGTAGGTTGGTTTGACAGAGAATCAAGTTTTAAAAAAATTATTAGATTGGGCACGAACTCTTATGTAAGAATTAGACACTCACCAATCTAAGTTCTCACAATAAATAGATAAAAATTGGACTTGGACTGAACCAGGTCCTATTTTAGGATTTCTCAATCAAGTGTAGGTTGGTTTGACAGAAAACCTGTTTAAATAAATTTGTAGACCGTGCACGAACTCCTATGTAAAAAAATATACATTCATCAAACTAGGGTTCTCATAAGAACCACGTGAAAATTAGGTTTGGGCTGAACCAAGTCCCCAGGCTTTCCCAAACAGACCTTTAGGCTTTGTTTGAGTCGGTTTAGGAAAGAAAAGAACCAGTTTGTGGTTTATAAGTGATACAGTTCTATAAATGCGAGTAGCAATTTTTTGCATAGTAGTCCGTGCTTAGTCTAATATAATTCTCTTTAAATTGGTTCTTTGTCAAACTCGCACTATTCTGGTTCTTTTGAGAACCAGATAAAAAGTGAGACATAAACTGAACTTGGTCCAAAGAAAAACTAGTTTCCTCATGTTCTCATAAAAAATAAATAAATAAATAAATAATTCATGCTTAAATAACCAAAAAAATTAAATAACTTTTAAAAGTAATTATAATATATGAACAAATGATCACAACATTCAAAAATTTAATTCATATCTCAACTTATTCTCTTTTCTTTCCTATTTTTCTCATCATTTTCCTTAGGAACCAAACAAAATAAATATTTTTTCCTACACTCTGTTTGGTTCATGGTTTTAGTGAGGAAAAGAATGGAAAAATGAAGGAAAAATATTTTCTTTTGTTTAGTTGCCAAGGAAAATAGGAAGGGAGAGAAATACAGTGGATAATAGATTAAAAATTTTGGATTTGTGCGTCACTTTGCTCCCTTATTTATTACAACAATGCTTGGGGCACCAAAGGACACAAAGAACTTCCACAAAATGAGTGGAAAGTCTATGTGGCACACTGGGACCCGCCAGTAATTAATGGAAAAATTGGTTAATTGCTGGCGGGTCCCAGTGTGCCACATAGACTTCCCACTCATTTTGTGGAAGTTCTTTGTATCCTTTGGTGCCCCAAGCATTATTCTATTTATTAAGCCATAACAGTGTTTTGAATTTTATATTTTTTTTAAACTTTAAATGTTATTTATGCATGGAGAACAACATAGGGAATATATAAGGGAATATGTTTTCCTTTTTGTTTTTCCTTTTCCTTTTCTCATTTATTTTACTTCCATAAATACCCGTGGATTCATTGAAGGAAAAGAAAGCAAGAAGGGAAACTAGTTCCTTTGTGTTTTTCTCCATGTTTAATGACATTAAAAGTTTTTTTTTTTTTTTTAAAAAGAAGAATTCAAGAGATTATTGTAACCTAAAAAACGAGACGAACGTGGCTCACAAAATAAAAAATTGATAATTTATTTTTCACTATATTTTCTTTTCCTTTCAATTTTTCTCACTATTTTCCTCGGTAACCAATAAAGTAAAATGCTTTCTTTCTTCCTAACTGTTCCCTCGTAAAATCCTTGAACCAAACAAAGTAATTTATTTTTATTTTCTTTTCTTTTCCCTCAATAAATCCATGAACCATGAACCAAACAGAGCCTCAATGAGCTCTAAGTTACATGAGAAAAGCTGATGAACTGTTTACCAAGGTCAAAACCAAGGATAAATACATATACAATATAAAAATATACAATTTTTTACTATTCATATACAAAATATACTTCTCCAGTATACATCTATGACACAGCAGTCCCCCTATAGATGATATCAGGCTCTGCTATGTATTCTACAAATTTCCTCTATACCCAACTATAAACCAGAAATTACACACTTAATTTCATAATTTATTTGAGTTTTTTCCTTCTTGTTTGAGTTGTTGAATTCTCTGCCGGAATCGTTTCCGGTGGTCGTGGATCTTCCAGAGACCGTGTCCCAATATAACCGAAGAATATATGCCGTGCGTAATGATCGGTGCTAGAATATTATTTGTCTGCAATATTTGAATCCATCAATTTTTGCCGTTTCAAATTCAAACAAAGTCAAATAAAATTAAACTAATGATACAAATTATCAGAAATTAACTCACCTGGATCCATTCAAACCCAAGGTAAAGGGCCAAAAGTCCTTCTAGGAGGGGAGAGTAAATCTTTTTCAGTTGCCTCCTCTCATACCAAGCTGCATCATGGTCACCACAAAGATGTGAGAAATATAATTCATTTTGCCTTTTAATTAATATCAAAGCTTTTTCAGTAGGTGAAAGTTGGGTTCTAATTACATGTAAATGAAACGTGGAACGATGAAAATAGACAGAAAAGACATTAGGATATTTTGTTTTTTCAATCACAACAAATTTGGGGCCCTTTTGGTAACATTTCCAGTTTTAAATTTTCTAAATCCTAAAAACGGAAAGTAGTTTTTGTATTCTTTCCATAAAACAAAAACTGAAAACCACTTATTTTTCTTTCTTTCTTTTTTTCCCCCCCATTTTTGGTCCAATTTTGTTGGCATTTAAAAAAAACCAGAAACGATTACCAAACAGGCAAACACGCATTTGGTTTTTCGGTTAAAAAAAAGAAAAACAAAAAAATGATTACAAAAACGTTTTCAGTTTTTTTTTTTTTTTCAATAATAGAAAACCACAACATTACCAAACAGGCCCTAGTTTTAAGGGTCACTTTTTCATTTAATTTGCAAGGTAGTATCTAAGTTGCACGACACAGGAGGGGGAACGGCAGAGGGAAAGCGTTAAAACTTTATGAGGTTTAAAGGTTTCTTCGTGAGAAGGGCAAGAGCAGAACCACTTTCCACAAGTTAGATAAATCCCCACCCACCCACGTTGTGCAATACCATTATTATCATCAAAAGCCGAAAATCCAAATAGTAGTAAGATTTCAGAGTTCTAACTTTTCTGCGGCTTTATCAACCAAATGTAGAAACAGTCTCTTTAAAGAGGAAATGAGATGGAAAATCAGAGGTGATGTGTTCATGAAGAATGATGCTATGCAGCTCCCTAAACTGCACGACATATACATTGCTTGGCATGGCTGGGAGATCGTTTAGTGATTAGTCTTTTTGGCTACGAAAAATGAGTTATAAACACATACAAATATATGAAACACGAGTCAGTTGTCTATAAAGGATTCACAATTAGGCACCTAAGATATAGCTTCTCGAGCTCAGCACTGCACTTGTTTATTTCAAGTTCACGTGCTTAGCAAGTGAATTTAAAAGTGAATTGCCATGAAAATAAAATCAAAGTCCAAGCAACAAAAGAAGATATCCATGTGTTAACAACCATCTACTCTAAAAGCTTAAGTTATTAGAGGGGGTGTAACTCAAGTATTTATACTCTCAACACGCTCCCTCACGTGTGGCCAGACTTTCTTTGATAGGGGCCAAACACGTGGAAATTTAAGAAATCAGGGTCAGGGTGAGGGCGAGGATTGAACGTAGGACCAAGGTTACCCGAATCGCAGATCGATCCGGTACGAGAAACGGGAACGTGGATCGCCAACGGTTATGGAATGTGGTGGTGGGGGACTGGGGGTACACTTCTTCGAATCACCAAGATAGAATGGATTACAATAGATTGAAATGTGAAATGATTTTTTCAATCATTTTAATATATGTTCATATATGTATATATAGGGTCAGGCTCTCCGGTGCACTGGGTGTTTAAGCTTTAAGCCTAAAAAACCCGCAGGTCAACAGGGCGGCCCGCGGATTTTTTAGGCCTAAAATTCCAGTGCACTGGAGAGCCTTTCCCTGTATATACATATCTACACATCAAAAGTCAAAGCTTAAATGGGTAGGTTGTATCTTTACGATATCACGAGATTTTGGTGGTGACGTGGTGTTATTACAAAATCATGTGATTAAAAGCCGGAACGCTAGAAGAGGCGTTCCAGTTCCCTAGAGTACCATGATTTGGAACCATCGTTCCAAAACGGGGATCGCTAAGGTTTGAACGATTTCTGGTAACACTGCGCAGGACCTTTGCCTACTCTGATACCATGTTTACAACCATCTACTCTAAAAGCTTAAGCTGTTAGAGAGGGTGTAACTTAAGTATTTGTACTCTCAACACCATACAAAACAAGAAGGATATATGTATATGCATAAATATATAAAGGAACATGTTTGAACCTGCAAAAAGCTTTTTCAGATCTCCACGACCAGACCGAGATTGTAAAACTGGTGCAACAACATATGTGGGATCTAAAAGAAAAAGTAAGCAACTTGTATGTCAATAAGCTTCTCATAGATCACAAGTACAAATTATTATTGTGAAAATTTTCCGAAGGGGGAGGAAACCAACGAAGACGCAATGAGGATAACACTTTTCGTTTGTTTGGTTAACAAGGATAAAAATAGGAAAGAAAATAGAATACGGTAAAAATAAATTTAAAATTTTGAATCTCTGACTTACTTCCCTTGCTCTTCTCATTAGTTCACATTATATTTTAAAATATTTCAATTCTCTAATGTTTATATTAGCAAATAGTAAAAATAGTTTTCGTTATCATTTTTTCCCCTTTCCTTCTCAAAATCCACAAACCAAACAGAGCCGAAAAGAAAAAATTGTGAAAGAAATAACCTTTTGGAGAAGCGGCGACATAGTAAAGGGATCCCGTAAGAGCGGCTGTGATCACAGCTGCAAACGCCTGAGCAAATGGGACAAATGGAGGCAGTATACCAGTCTGCATTTTGAAGGAGGATAGTGTTCTTTTTAGTTATTAATTAGGATAGAATTTTTTTTTTTTTTTTTCCGCATAAATGAGAGGGAGAAAAAGATGATTTATACCAAAGATGCCATTCCGCGTGCATCTGCTACCAAATCAGTGCTCCTTAGAAATATGTCGGCCAATGCTCCCTGCAGCAGAAATGTCATACACTAAGAAACACGGACTCTTCGAAAAGGCAGCTGCACTTTAGTGCGCACCCGTACTGGGTGAACCGTGGATTCTTTGAATTCTTTTGGAGTGTGACTAGGGCTTTTTTGTAGCGTTCTTTTGAAATGAAGACAAGTTCTTCATACAATTTTGAAAACTTTGGGGGTTTAAAAGATAAATAATAGAAAATAATAATAGCAATTATCTAGGGTATACACTAATGCACTAATAGTTATAAAATAACTTGTATTTACTACTACCTGAAAGTATATTTTTAATATTTTATCCAAGTATTCCCGCCACACCCTTTTTTGAAAAATTGGAGAATCCCTCACACCCGCACCCCAGTACCCGAATTCCCGCACCCACACCGGTGCTACCTAGGTCATACATATATATATATATATATATAGCAGAACTGGTTTTTACTTCAATCTGTCATGCTGCTGTGATTCTTCGGAAGTAGAAACTAGAAGGGGGCACATTATAGAAAGAGGACCAAAATAGTAACTTAAGAGCATGGGGATCTTATATCTAAAATGCACTAAAGTTGGAGCAAATTTGTCATATTTAGATGATAAAATGATGGAAACAATAAAAGAAACCTTTTCTAAATCTAAAGAAGCTACATTGCCAAGTGAATAGACAAAATAAATTGATTTTCTATCTTGGATGGAGCTTCCAAGTTTTAAACTCACAGCAATTCCAACAGGAGAAGAAATGACTCCAAAAGAAATACACCTAGGTGATAGTTAAGGTTGAAGATACTGTAAATCGTCCAAATCAGGGCTTCGAAAAACTGAGTAAGCAGGATATCGGGACATAATTACAAGCCAGCCAAAGCATATTCGATTCACATTTTCAGAACTTATCTTTCAAACTACAAAAACACACACACACACACACACACACACACACACACACACACACATATGGTCTTGCCGCTTCTAAAAGGACAAGAAAAGTTTTTGCCACTTGACTAGAATGACGTCACCAAAGAAATTTTATAATAAGCGCACTAAGGATTTGCTTGGTTCTTGGATTTAGTGAGGGAAAAGAAAAGAAAACATAGAGGAAAACGTTCTCCTTTATTAGGTTAATAAGGAATAAGAAGAGGAAAATAGGAACGAATAGATAATGAGTTGAGAAATAAATTTAAAATTTTGAATGTTGTGAGTCATTTCCCTTCCTTCATTGATACATTACAATAATATTCTAGAAATTCATAATTTCTTATGTTATTTAAGCATGAAGAAAAACACAAGGGAAAACACGGGGGAATTAGTTTTCCTTTTTGTTTTCCTTTCCCTTTTCTTTTCCCTCATGGAATCCATGAACCAAACAGAGCCTAAAGGAAATTACTAGGTCCTTTGGAAAGCTACTTGAATGCCATCGTTTTAATGACGTAGCATGGATTTTTTTGTTCAATTAATACAAGTAGTTTAGATATGTAGTAGGTTAGCATTAACCATGTGTGTGTGTGTGTGTGTGTGTGTGTGTATAAACACACATATATCGACATTGATTCTAATAAGGCCAAGTGATGCCATAGATACCGACCTGAACAGCAGCCCGGTAGAAAAGCTCCTCACCAACGGAGCTTGCGGCAACAATGAGGACAAACTGCAACAATTAAAGCTAAAATGAATCAACCCCTCCTGGCATTTTCAAAACTCTTAGATTACATATCTAATATCTAGCAACTGAAATGTGTGACATGTGTACCTGCCATGGAGACATTCCATAGAAGAAGCTCCATAGCTCCTCATCCTCTACATCTCTGATGGCACGAGCATGTGGCGATAGCTTCACTACTTCATCCTGCAGATTTTGCAGTTTGTTTAACGAATTATTAAAGGGCCTGCTTGGCCGTTCTTGAATACCATAATTACGTTCACACATTTGCACAGTATTTTTTAACTAAAAATATGATGAGTTTGAATGGTTCTTTTAGAAAAATTGTGGTCCTTCTAAAATATGATGCTCAAAATCAAGAATTTCCAATCCCAGAAAATATAGGAATGGTCTCGTTATGAAGAAATTTGATGAAGTCTCCTATTTAGCTCCACAAATTAATTCATGATGATGGAATTTGAGAGAGTTTTAAGGGTAAATTTGAAAAATCACCAACTAAAGTACATTGACTTTTCTAACAGGACTCTGAATGCAGGACATCCCAAAATGGAATAAAGGACTCTTAAATTACGACGGTGTGTGTGTGTGTGTGTGTGTGTTTGAAATAGGTGGCATAGAAGATATTGTTTCCTAAGCAAATAATAAGAATAACATTAAGAAAGATTCATATATAGCTAGGCGGCATACATCTAGTATGAAGAGAAGGGCCATAATTGGGGGAGCTGCATATCCAAGGCCTTCTACAACGGCATCTAATGATGGACAAAAGCCACCAGTGCAATCAACCCCGGTTATAGAACATATGAACTTCCCAGCCACAGCCATCGCCCCGTATATGCCTGATTTTTCAGATGCAAAAAAGAATACATATATTAGAGGGGAGCATATACAAAATATTTAAACATTCTTCTTTCACTAAAAAAATCGAATATATCTAAGAGGAATACGTTCATATGTCTCAGTTCCAAAAAAAATAAAACAATACAGCATGACAATATGAGATATTTCACAAACAAGGAACTGTTTATAATTCAAGTATGGACTCCGTTACTATATAATAGAACCAATTGTTACCACTGAACGGCACCTTAAAAAGTTACAACACATTGTTACTACCAAGTTGCATCATTAAAAAGTTACGACTGATTGACACCAAATCATAATAAACTGCACATTAAAAATATCTTTTATGTTATTCCCACAAAACTTTCCCCTTTCTCTCTCTAAAACACATCCTCTCCCTTCTCTCTAAAAGTCTTCCATTGGTAGCTTCTCCGGGGGCTCTCCTACCAAGGGAGAGCCCTTGGCTCTTCTCTTCTTAGTTGTTTGTCTGTCTTTTTGAGTGTGTTGTCCCTCTTTGTGAAGGTTTGTTTTGTGTGTTTTTTTTTTTTGGTTTTGTTCTTGGTTTGTTTGGGTGCTCAAGCTAGATCTCTCCATTTCTTGCTCCGTGGTATGGATTCGGCCTTTCTTTCTCGCAGATCTGGCATTTTTTCGCCAGATCTGGGGTTAGGGTGGGCTCTTTTCGCAGTCATGGTGCTTTGGAGTGCTCTATGTTTTGGGCCCCCGCTCAGTGTTGAGCTACGCCACAGTTTGAGATATCACAGATTTGGGAGATTTGTGGTGCGAGTTAGAAACTTGTTGAGCTTATTTTCTTGTATTTTTTTCTTCTTTCTGTTTGTATTGCCTCTGTTGTGAAGCAATAAAATGCTCTTGTTATCAAAAATAAATAAATAAACTGCACATTGTTACTACAGATTGGGACCTAAAAATTGGTCGTATCCTACAAACAAAAGTACATGAGTAATGTTACACTTCCCAAATTTTGTATCTCAAATGTGGTTGGTACGGGCACACTTGATTTTTGTTGAAGGGGATGTGAAGTGGTCTCACCACCACATGTGTTGGTGGGCCCAATTGATTTTCATTGGAAAATGATGAAGTGGTCCCAACACCACGTGTGTTGGGAACTACATTTAGGATACAAAATTTGGTAAACATTGCATTACTCATTCAAGAATTTTCCTTAAAGTACTGTTTGGTCAGGGTTCTAACGAAAGTACTCCGATTAATGAAAAAAAAAAAAAAGAAATTCAAAAAGACAAGACAAAAGAACCAGATATTTCAGTACCAGAAAATGGGAACTTCAAAAAAAAAAAAAATGACAAAGAAAAGAAAAAGAAAGAAAGAAAAAAAAAAGTAGGTACGAAGATTTAATTTGCATGGGGTGGGGTGGGTCTGTAGGTGGTGTAGGCCATAGTAGGATTCATTGTAAGTTGCAACTTGTTCCTAGTTGCCAAACAAGTACTAAGAGAGTACATTAAAGGCATAACTTTCTTGGCTTTTTATTCCCTTTTTCTTCAAGTTCAAAAATTCCTGTCCACAGACTCCACACACAGACCATTTTGTCAAAAAGGAAACTTTACCAAAAATGAACACACAGTTTGATCAAAATACAAAATTTGTTTAAATGTACACTAAAAATAAATTCATGCTCATTTCAATCAAATTAGCAAGTGAAATGAATTCATGTGCACAATTACCAATACAACAAAAGTACAACTTCTGTTAATTCAATAAATTGAACCCTAAATGTTGAATTCATACTCCATGAAGCTCAAAGAGACTTTTGATTAGATCATTATGTATGAATTATGAGTAATTCTATGATTCTCAAATTTTGTAACTTCCCAAACACATGTGGCAGTGGGATCACCTTTCACCGAATGATGGACCACTTCAATATCCTCCGATTAAAATTAGGTGGCCCTCTGTCACGTATGTTTGAAACCCATTTCGGATACAAAATTTAGAAAGCGTAGCATTACTAATGAATTATACAACTTTTGTATACCAAATAATTCTCAAACACATGTGGCAGTGAGACCACCTTGTACGATCAATTCAACAAACTCCAATCAAAATCAGGTGAACCAGCTCCACATGTGTTTGAAACCCATTTCTGAAACAAAATTCATGAAGCATAGGATTACTCAGATTGGAGAAGGTATACACAAATTTGAGCTTCCAATCTGAGTAATCCTACTTCCAAAAAATTTGAATCACAAATTTGGTTCTCAAAATACTTTGTAAATTGTACCACAAACAGTGACATGGGATACCACGGATCTCTGTCACTGGATGCAGTACAACCATTTGGAAAGCAAATTGAGATTCAAAATTTGGGAAACATATCATTAAAAATAAAAATAAAAAAAATTGGATTTTTCTTACATTTTCTGAGCAACCAAACAGAGTCGAAGAAAAGCATACTCACCTACACCATAGCTGAGTCTAACAATAGCTCCAATCTTCTCCCAAACAGGGAACTCAGCTTCACTGAAGCTCCGATTGAATGTGGTCACCTCCATAGCAGAACTCGTATACCCACTTCCACCACTCTTTCTCTCTCCTCCTCCACCATCAATCCCTTCGCCGCTGCTCTCCGCCGAAGCCCTAACACTCACCACCGCCGAAACCCTAGCTCCGGGGGCCACAGACCTCTTTTTCTTCTTCTTCAACACAGTCGCCGGGAAGTCACAGAGGCCATATCTCGAATACGACGTCGTTTGAGGGTTCGGAGCTCGAGAAATTAACGGGAACTCCATTGTACAACGTTAAAAAAATGGTGGGTTTTTAATCAGAAACTGCGTTTATGGGGAAAATGTTTGTTTTGGTCTTTGAAGATTGAAGAACATAGTTTTTGATGAGATATTTATTTATTTAAATTTTTTTTTTTTTTTGAGGTTGAAGGGACCTGAATGGTCAGTTGATTTTGTTTGTGGTTTTAAAGGATTTGATGAAATGGTAAATTATACTAACCTACATTGAGTTATGTCGTAATTACAAATACCTCCCTTTTAATATAAAAAAATCACTCTTAAGTTCCCTTGAAGATCTGAAGTGGTCGGTTTATTAAAAGAGACACATTACTTAAAAATTGACCAAGCCCCTCCCCCTCTAAAAAAAAAAATAAATAAATAAAATAAAAAATCGATAAAACTGAACCTCAGTAGTTGGTGTTAAAAATTCCCTAAAAGTAACCCAATTGACTTATTTACACCCTTACTTGTCAGAAATGAACAACAAATGGTGTTAATATTTCTACATGATAAAAACCATTACTCTGACATTGTAAGATGACAAATTTTCTTTTGCAAAAAATATTCTCTTAAAACAAATAGGAGGGGAAAAAATATTTCTTTTTGAGATTTTATCTTTTGACTTTAATAAGGGCAAAGTAATCATTTTAGAAAGTTCTAATCATAATATTAACGAACCGACCATTGACTGACGGAAAAGGAGGGAAGTGTTACAATTCAACAAATTTTAAGGGAGGTTAATATAATTTCTAAAGGGACTTGTTATACATCACTTTTTTTTTTGCTAAATACACCATATTTACTCACAAATTTATTACTATTTTTTTTTAATTTTTTTACATTACAGGTAGGTGTAAGCAAATCGATCGAACCGATCGTTTTAGTCGATTTAAAAAAAAAATATGCAATGCAAAAATCGAACCGATTTAAAATTTTATACTAAATTGAGCCAAACTGAAACCGATCAGTTTGACAAAAAAAAGAAAAAAAAAAAAAAAAAAAGACCGAATTGAACTATTTACCCCTCTAATTACAGGGTGGTGTATTTAGTATTTCTCTTTCTAAAACTATGAGGCAAGCCTCTATGATTATGACATATTTCAGAGGAGGTTAGTGTAATTTATCCTTTAAGAAAGAAAAAAAAGTAGTCTTTGATGAGAGAGAGAGAGAGAGAATTCATGCGGTGGAGGTGTAAAGTGGTGAGAGAGTTATGGGGCCTGAAGAGCCGTCTTCTCCAACGGGAGGTTTGTGGAGATATTATCAGATGCAGCGTCTCTATAAAGTTATTGTATTTAAAACCGTCTGATTGGTCTCAATTGGGATGATCACAAGCTTTTGAGCTAATTCAACGATCTTAATTGTAGTGGATGTCATATAGTTGTTGCATGAAATACTTTTTTTTGGATGTTTGGATATTTTTATCTCTTTTGTAGGAATATCCAAACTGCCTATTACAGTATGCCACGTAGAGATAATGCTGGCAAAGAATCTGTACACGTGGAATTTTCAGTGACAGGATTTTGTGAACACCCACTTGAATTTTTTTTCTTATTTTCTTTTTATTTTTTTTTTTTCGGAAAAGGGTAAATGACAATGACCTCAGTCAAAATAGAGGAAAGCGACTATCATTTCAAGAAGTGAAATTGTCATGGCAACAACCATCTGTTTGGATTTTTTTTGTGGGTTTGTGATTTTATTGCTTATGGGTAATGTTAGGGGCACTAATAATTTTTATTAATACTTATTAATATATTTTATCTCTCTCTTAGTGGATTTGTGGGGTTCGTTTGCAGTGGACTCTACAGTACCACTAGGAGAGAGATAGAGTGTGTTAATTAGTGTTAGTGAAAGTTGTTAGTGTCCCAACTAATACTCATTTCAAAAACTCAAAGCTAAAAGCTTGATTTGGCAACTATCCCACATTGATATTTTATAAGATCTTTGCACTCTTTTTATATATTTTTCTTCTATAAGCTAGTAAGCTTGTGTTGAGAAAATGTCCTCTCATGCGCGCGCACATGTAAATCTTGGATTCGGACCGTCCAATTAGCGCCATATTAAGATCTTCTGCATTAAGTCAATTACTCTAAAGGGGCAGAGTTATTTTTAAAAACAGTGCTACTATTGCACACCTCGATCAAAACTCATAACAATATCCTCCTTATTTTCAACACCACTATTACTTGTGGCAATAGTGGTACTCTTTGCATTATTACATTAGTGAGAGATGAATATCTAATAAAAGTAATAGTACATGCAAAATTACCTAAAATAAAAAATTTGAACTTATTAATTTGAAAAATCAACACAATATTAATGGGCAAAATTATCATTAGAAAAAAAACATAGTATTAAATACCCAATTAGGGGTAAGTTATTGGTTAAAGGACACAATATAAATTTTTTTGATAAAGTTTTTCAACTCAAGTCTTTTGTTCGAGTGGAACTACTCTAAACATAAATTAATTGTGAAACTTCACTAAACTTTATAAATTTAGTGAAATTTTATAGCTTGTAAGGATTTTTGTCCAGTTTTATATGTGAGGTGTGTTTACTAAAATACTTTCCTTGATAGACTTAGTGTTTAAAAAGTATTCTAAAATAGACTAAACCGTAATTACCACTTAAAACAAATACTTTTATATTCATATTATAGCAGAAAAAATATTATACGAAATTTTTGAAACTTTATTAAGGGTAATTACAATATTATGAAAAAGATTAACAATCGATTGAACATTGACTAACAAAGAAAATGTACAACTCAACTCTAAACCTCAAAGAAGGACAGTGTAATTATACAAAGGGTAATACTTGGGACACCCAAAGACACAACTTTTGGGACACAACCTAAGAGATGTGTCTATCTCTCTCCTGTGTCACTGTGGGGTCCAGTGATATCACAAGAGAGATATAGACACATCTTTTGAGTTGTGTCCCAAAAATTATGTATTTGAGTGTGTCCCAATCTTTACTCTTATACAAAATATGAGAGAGATTCTATATTTTAACCTTAGTGTGTTTTACCCTTAGAAATTTGGGATAATTAAAATTCAGTCTATTTTATGTAGAGTATTTAAAAGTCAGTCTAGTACTTTTTGTAAATTAGAAATGCATCAACTTTAGTTTAAAATATCTAAAATACCCATCCTTGTGTAATACCCGTACCCGGAAAAATGTAGTAATATTTATTTTGACATGCATCAATTAATATAAATAATTGCATGTGGTGATTTGGGTAAGTTTCAGTTACCCCGATGTGATAAGTGCTTGATAAAGGGCACAGTTGGACAAATGTGAAACGGGATCCACGGGAGGTCCAGATTGGATAAATTGCATTTAGTTGCATTTATGTGATTAAATGGTAGACATGTAAATGTAAATGTGTACATTATAATACATGTTGATACCATATGATTATTTAATTGACGAAATGTTATGTGTCTTAATATTTTATTATTATTCATGTTTATTTATGGGACCAATTTGGGTATCCTTATGAGGGCGTAATTGGACACATGGTATAATTAGTAGGTTAATTAGTGCCTTCACATAATATTTGGGACGACATTTGGGGCTCATACGTGGCATAGATATAGATTCACTTAGATATTGGGATAGTATTATAATTAGTTTGGGTGTTATAATAAGATCTACATAATAATAGGGGGGTTTAAATACAAAAATAAGTTAGTTTGTATGAACCGAGAAGCACCATATCATTTCTCGTGCCAATCTTGTTTTAAAAAAAAAAAGAAAGAAAAGAAGGTCGTGAATGTGTGTGGTGTTAAGGCGGCGGACGTATATATATATATATATATTATATGCATATTATATTATATAAAATATGTATCAGTTAGTTAATAAAAAAAAAAACCAAAAGGAAAGGAAAAAAAATGCAGAGAGTGAGAGAGAGCCGAGAGCTGCGAGAGATGAGAAGAGAAAAGTGGGGGTTCGACCTTCTCAATGCCATAGGTTCGTCGTACGTTGTCTAAATCGTGATATGAGGTCATAATTGGACTCGTGGGGGTAAGCCTAACCTTCTGGTATAATTTATTTTCAATTTAATCGATAGGTTTTTCGTGACCCAAATGGGTTGGTAATATTTACTTCACCAAAATTTTGTAGGATTAGCCGCAGGTTCATATTTGGCTTGGATTTAGGAGATATTTGGGATTTCTAGGCTTATTTGATTATTCGTAGAGGTGAGTGTCCTAATCCCAAAATTGGATGTTTAATGTTATTTAATTGTTATTAAATGTTTAAATTGCTTAATTTATGATTAAGTAGAAAAGCATGTGATTATTATTATTTAACATGTCCAAAAATGATGATATTGTCATGTTGACATGTTGAGTTGCTTATGTGCTTATTTGGGTCAAAGGGTCTCAAGTGATAATCACCATTAGTTAGCCCATATATAAGGGACAGAGAGATGTTGAAATCCTCAGAGAAAAGGGGATAGTGGTGACGACCACATGAACGAATTGACTACGGTCACAAATGAATGAGTGTGATTTCGCTATATGCGACGGAAAAAGTGAGATTGGCCCGGAATCAGGGGTCCAGAACGATGGTGATTGATTACTTGACACGCCTGCGACCATTTATTATTGTGATGCATAATTGGTGTTATGATTCATTAAATACTCCAATTGCATGATTAGCACCACGTACTCACTAAGCGAAAGCTTATTCGACTTTTGTGGCTAATGACCACGCAGGTTCAGATGAATACCACAGTGAGAAATGATCGAGACTACGGGGCTGGGTCTAGCTGTTTATATATTTACATGTGAGAATTTAAATAGACTTGTTGTAAGCTTGCAGTTTATGATTTTAAATATGTTTAGAAATAAATGTTTGAATGAGTTGTAATACTTATATATTTAGTTGGGCTTTTAGTGTTTTTAAATATTTAAAGTAAATGCTACAGGGGTTAAAATAGTTTATGAAAATAGGGTGAATGGTACTGTAATAGGGAAAACTTTGCCCAAGTACCATTTGACGGTTTTAAAACTCTATTTATTTCTTTTTATTAATTTGTTTGATAAAAGATACTTTACCCCTGATATTTCAATCAAAATGTTCATCTTTGGAACGTTAAAATTGATTGTTTGGTCCTTGTTGTCTTTGTTACACGTGTCCTAACTCGCAGGGGCGGGTTGGGGTGTGACAAATTTTGGTATCAAAGCAATAGGTTAGAGCCTTTGGGGACGAGAGACGAATACGACGCCTTAAAAAAAAAAAATTAAAAAATTAAAAAAAATTTAAATAAATAAATAAAAGCATGTAAACTGATAATCATTACACGTAGCTACATGTAGAGGCATACATGTTTACTGCACGTGATTTAAATATTGTTGAACATGCATATCATGCTGCATGCATTCTACATATTGTAATATGTGGAGAGATGGTTGGAAACTTCATTGTGGAAAAATGGAGTATAAAGGGGAATATTTTTCCATATGTTGAATTAATTGAGTTGGAAATGGGGATTGTGAATTTAGTAAGAAAAATTCGAGCATATTTGTGAAATTTGGGTTCAGAAATCAAGATTGAGTTGGTCATCCTGAAATGATTTGGCTGGTACTATATTATCAAGGGTATTGACTTGATAAAGGGTTATTGAGTATTGGGTTATGAATGCGGGTATAGATTTCTTTCCGAATATTATTATTATTTGTGAAGATTATTTCTTACTTTCTGCCAAGAAATTGGGCATCTGGATTTCTTTATTTACGGTGGGTCTTCTGGTATTCAAATATTATAGTTTGGGGAATTCTGGATTTCTTATGATTTTTATGGGCTTCATGAGCAGATACGATATTATTATTATCTCTTATTTCTTCACTTATTCGGAATGATTTTTGGGATTATTCATTGAGCTATTTATATATTCTCTTGGGATTGAGGGTGAAATACTGAGTTGTCAAGGTGATGAGATATTTGGGGATTTATTCAGTTGTTTGAGTTATCTTGGGTTGAGGAATCTCTCAACTCTATTTGGATTATATTGGGTTGTTGAGGAATCTCTCAACATAAATTAATTTATTTCTATTATCGGGATGCCTCTCTTATTATCGAACAATGATTGGCTCTTCAACGTGTCAGTATGAATAGCAGATTTGGGGTTAACTTAAAGTATCACACTTTTCTATTATGTTTCCATCGACTGGGTATGACTACGGTTATAAATTATTCTCTTCTGCTTAAGGATATAGTTGATTGAGATCAAGACTAAGTAGTTGGGTTGCATGAATATCTAATTGGGTTGATTGGCTACACGGGGTATCATAATTTTCTACCAGAGATTTGAATTTGAAAATGGGTTTATCAGTTTAGTAAGTAGTAATCTCTTTGAAAACCAAACCACTGCAAGATCCGTTCAACCACCATGTGCCTCAGGTAATAATATTTTTATTATTTCTTTATACTTTATGTGTAAGTAATCGAGATCTGACTATTGCACTGCACTATAGCAATTGTCAAGTATCCTAGTATATCACTAGAAACTTTCAGACTTTGAATTTAGCTACTAATAATGTATTTAAAATTTCAGAGATATTTGAATGACGTTATGTAAGTTTATATATGTTTAAATGAGTAAAAGATGTTTTGAAATCATCTTTTGTGAAGGAAAAAAAAAAACATGATTTATTGTGAATCATGAAGTGTTTAAAAATATTTTGATAAAAATGAAGTGGTTGGATTTGACCCAAAATTGGTAGAAGTGGAAAATTAGTGGAAAGTGTTTTAATTAAATGTGGGTATTTCAATTGTTGTTTAAAGGAATTATTAATGAAAAATATTTTGATTATATGATAGTTGTGTAAACATTTTTATTTTGTGGAGAGAGATTTTAAATGAATACTGTTGGGTTAGGAAGCTCAACTGAGTACACTACATTTACTTTGATTTAAATTAGAATACTAAATTTTGAAGTGAATTCCAAATGACCTTGGTGAAAAAAAAAAAAGGTCTGAAAGTAACTTGTGATATTGTACGTATTATTCTTAATACTGTCAGCTGCGGATACATGATTGGGTCGATGGGTTATAAGGATCATCAATTTATTTCTTGGGAATTGAGTTGGGATATTCTTGGTTACAAGTTGAATATGACAGGACAATGAGACACTTCATTTTAGAGGCATATTCTGGATATCTTTAGATAGGTATTGAGTCACAATAACTGGTGAGTGTTGTATTCCTCAAATGTATGATTATGTAAAATTTTAACATTGAAAAGAACAAATCGCTTGTTGCTTGGGATTACAGTTGGAGATTAACGAGTGATCTTGTTTATATACAAGTGACGCTTTTAAAAGGGCACTACATACTTGGGTAAACAGAATAAAATTTGATATTGAGGAGTGTTGGATCGTATTTAAGTTGTATCACAACAAAATCAGTTGCTTATTGATTGTAAGTACTACAAGGAGGGGACAAATACGTATATCAACTTCCATATATTAGGGCTTAGATAGCGTTAATCGAAAGACAAGTTTTACAATCTGGAAAGTTTGAGAATTGTGAAGTTTCGTCTTATGTTGAACATCGAGTGGATGAGTTGTGTTTTTAGAGTATGTGATTTAAAAGGGATAGAGATTTCGTGGGTGTCGTTAGAAATCAATCAATCGGGACTTATGAAGGTAACATGAATTTGAAGTTGCGGTATTGACTGGGTATTATTAAAATTTTGTTGAAGATTTCTTTTCTGTACAGGGACACGTGTGAAATTTATATTGGTTACATTGAAGATTTCTTCTATGATGATATTGATATTATTATTGCAAATGTTTGTGTTGGGATTGGGCTATATGTTGACACAACAATAATTTATACTACATATGGTTGAAATCTCATAAAATGAATTGTCTGGTACGAGATCTAGAATTCATGGTATTCTTTTATATTGGGCATTTGGCAGTAATATTCTTAAGAGCCAGAAGTTTATATTAACTGTCGTGACTTGGAATATTTAGTCATACAACGACAATTGAATAGATGGTACAGAGGACAGTTGAAACTCATGATAGCTACAGTTTGAAATTTATATTAATTAGGTGAAGACAAAATGGTTGTTAGTACTCGAATCAGAGATCACGGGGGTTTGGTGTGCGCGTTGACTATTCCGAAATGATTTGAGTCAAGATTCAGAATTTATTAGAAATTAAATTTGTTCCGAAATTTGGGCAAAGAAGTTATGAAAATAAATTGAGGTCAACCTGTATTACTGCAATAGATGAGTGGAAATTGACTTAAAGATCAATTTGGGTTTCTGTTTTAGAATTTAGTGATAAAGTACTGAAGGAAGGTGATTGAGCTCTGCTCTACAGTAAAATGTGTCAGAATCTCAAAGTCAAGCATGTAGTTCGAGTGAAGTAGCTCAAAGAAATGGGTTCAAGAGAAATATTGAAGTATATAATACATTAGTAATTGGGTATGCGACATTACTAGTTGTATTTCATTGTTATGATGACTCATAATTAGTTACACGGGCACAAGTCTTCATGAAAATTGATTTGACATTTAAATACTATAAGGTAAAAGATTAACCAAGATACTGAGAAAGCTGCTTCCAAATGAGAAATGTAAAGCATTCTTTGCGATATGTGGTATAAGGGCAGAAATAATAAAAGTTCATGGGGTTGTTGTGATTGATATTATTATCAATCTGAGCTGAATGTTTATCGTAGTAAATTTCATGACAGAAATGCCAAAGTTAACAAGAATTAGGTGTTCTCATATAAATGATTTGTGGACAAGGTTGATCCAATCAGATTGTGATTATTGATTGAAGTTGCTGACTTGTTGGGGTTAAACGACCTATCTATGAGAAGAATTACGCAATTATGTGGATACTGACATTTGTCATCTTAGAAGGAAGTAGTCGATTATGGAAAAGTTCTGAAATCTGGCAAAAGCAATGAAAATTAGACTGAACGTTTGCGAGATGTTCTATCATTCGCTGATATCTAGTGGGAAAATAAAATAAAGGCAAGTGGGTTTTGTTCTAGAATGATTGGGGGAAATGACTACTGTAGGGAGAGAAATATTTCTAGAAGTTTTATCTCCAGAAAATGGTATAGTATGACGAATAAACCAAGTGAGATTGAAATTCAAGTACACCTATTGAAAATATTGAGAAAAAATGGGTACTAGTCGGTTGCGATTCAGATCACATCAGTGAGTATAATGTATTCTATAATCGTATTGTTGTATATGAATCATCAGAGATTCGAGGAGAAATACCTACATCTATTTGATTCGTAAGGTGAGAAAAGTTTGGGGACAAACTTCCTAAAAGGGAGGGAGAGATGTAATACCCGTACCCGGAAAAATGTAGTAATATTTATTTTGACATGCATCAATTAATATAAATAATTGCATGTGGTGATTTGGGTAAGTTTCAGTTACCCCGATGTGATAAGTGCTTGATAAAGGGCACAGTTGGACAAATGTGAAACGGGATCCACGGGAGGTCCAGATTGGATAAATTGCATTTAGTTGCATTTATGTGATTAAATGGTAGACATGTAAATGTAAATGTGTACATTATAATACATGTTGATACCATATGATTATTTAATTGACGAAATGTTATGTGTCTTAATATTTTATTATTATTCATGTTTATTTATGGGACCAATTTGGGTATCCTTATGAGGGCGTAATTGGACACATGGTATAATTAGTAGGTTAATTAGTGCCTTCACATAATATTTGGGACGACATTTGGGGCTCATACGTGGCATAGATATAGATTCACTTAGATATTGGGATAGTATTATAATTAGTTTGGGTGTTATAATAAGATCTACATAATAATAGGGGGGTTTAAATACAAAAATAAGTTAGTTTGTATGAACCGAGAAGCACCATATCGTTTCTCGTGCCAATCTTGTTTTAAAAAAAAAAAGAAAGAAAAGAAGGTCGTGAATGTGTGTGGTGTTAAGGCGGCGGACGTATATATATATATATATATATTATATGCATATTATATTATATAAAATATGTATCAGTTAGTTAATAAAAAAAAAAACCAAAAGGAAAGGAAAAAAAATGCAGAGAGTGAGAGAGAGCCGAGAGCTGCGAGAGATGAGAAGAGAAAAGTGGGGGTTCGACCTTCTCAATGCCATAGGTTCGTCGTACGTTGTCTAAATCGTGATATGAGGTCATAATTGGACTCGTGGGGGTAAGCCTAACCTTCTGGTATAATTTATTTTCAATTTAATCGATAGGTTTTTCGTGACCCAAATGGGTTGGTAATATTTACTTCACCAAAATTTTGTAGGATTAGCCGCAGGTTCATATTTGGCTTGGATTTAGGAGATATTTGGGATTTCTAGGCTTATTTGATTATTCGTAGAGGTGAGTGTCCTAATCCCAAAATTGGATGTTTAATGTTATTTAATTGTTATTAAATGTTTAAATTGCTTAATTTATGATTAAGTAGAAAAGCATGTGATTATTATTATTTAACATGTCCAAAAATGATGATATTGCCATGTTGACATGTTGAGTTGCTTATGTGCTTATTTGGGTCAAAGGGTCTCAAGTGATAATCACCATTAGTTAGCCCATATATAAGGGACAGAGAGATGTTGAAATCCTCAGAGAAAAGGGGATAGTGGTGACGACCACATGAACGAATTGACTACGGTCACAAATGAATGAGTGTGATTTCGCTATATGCGACGGAAAAAGTGAGATTGGCCCGGAATCAGGGGTCCAGAACGATGGTGATTGATTACTTGACACGCCTACGACCATTTATTATTGTGATGCATAATTGGTGTTATGATTCATTAAATACTCCAATTGCATGATTAGCACCACGTACTCACTAAGCGAAAGCTTATTCGACTTTTGTGGCTAATGACCACGCAGGTTCAGATGAATACCACAGTGAGAAATGATCGAGACTACGGGGCTGGGTCTAGCTGTTTATATATTTACATGTGAGAATTTAAATAGACTTGTTGTAAGCTTGCAGTTTATGATTTTAAATATGTTTAGAAATAAATGTTTGAATGAGTTGTAATACTTATATATTTAGTTGGGCTTTTAGTGTTTTTAAATATTTAAAGTAAATGCTACAGGGGTTAAAATAGTTTATGAAAATAGGGTGAATGGTACTGTAATAGGGAAAACTTTGCCCAAGTACCATTTGACGGTTTTAAAACTCTATTTATTTCTTTTTATTAATTTGTTTGATAAAAGATACTTTACCCCTGATATTTCAATCAAAATGTTCATCTTTGGAACGTTAAAATTGATTGTTTGGTCCTTGTTGTCTTTGTTACACGTGTCCTAACTCGCAGGGGCGGGTTGGGGTGTGACACCTTGTCTCTTCTCTCTCTCCTCACATGGCTACCACCACCACCACCACCACCACCACTACCGGTAGGCGCCGCCACCACCACCACCACTGGTCACCGCCGCCACCAAAGGGCCACCACCACCATCCCAACCTCTCTATCTCTTCTCTCTCTCTCTCTCTCTCTCTCTCTCTTTCTCTTCTCATAGCCACCACCACCACCACCAACCCAAACTCAAACCCCAACCCCTCTCTCTCTCTCTATATATATATACATGAGTATCTATACATATCTAACATATGGCCACCACCACCCCAAGCTCTCTGTATCTCTTATCTCTGTTCTCACCACCACCATCACGGGTCACCTCCTTCACCCACCGCCGCCACTGCAAAAAAAAAAAAAAGAGTTGCAGGTTTTTGGAGCAACTGTCCAAATGGAAGGATCAACTCACCAAGCGTATCGGGAGCAACTCACCAAGCGTATCGGGAGCAACTCACCAAACAGAATGAACAAATCACCAAACATGTTGCTCCTTAC
This sequence comes from Hydrangea macrophylla, assembly GCA_033977485.1. Taxonomy (NCBI): domain Eukaryota; kingdom Viridiplantae; phylum Streptophyta; class Magnoliopsida; order Cornales; family Hydrangeaceae; genus Hydrangea; species Hydrangea macrophylla. The sequence goes on along the minus strand of CM066989.1, from coordinate 100,585,135 downwards.
GCTTAGTGAGTTGCTCCCGATACGTTTGGACAGTTGCTCCTTTCGTTTGGACAGTTGCTCCAACCTATAACTTTTTTTTTCCTTTTCTGCAATGGTGATGGTGGATGAGGAAGATGGTCCGTGGTGGTGGTGGTGGTGGTGGTGGTGAGAAGAGAGATGAGAGATACAAAGAGGTTGGGGTTTGGGTTTGGTGGTGGTGGTGGTGGTGGTGGTGGAGTTGGTTGTGAGAAGAGAGAGATGAGATTAAAGATAGAGAAGAGATTAAGAAGTTGGGGTGGTGGTGGTATTGGTGGTGGCCCGGTGGTGGTAAGGAGCAACACGTTTGGTGAGTTGCTTCCGATACGTTTGGTGAGTTGCTCCTGATATGTTTGGTGAGTTGCTCCTTACGTTTGGTGGGTTGCTCCCGATACGTTTGGTGAGTTGCTCCTTACGTTTGGTGAGTTGCTCCTTCGGTTTGGACAGTTGCTCCAAAAATTTTAACTCTTTCTCTTTTTTTTTTCCTGCAATGGCGGTGGTGGATGAGGGAGTAAGAAGAGAGATAAGAGATAGATAGAGGTAGGGGTGGTGGTGGGCACATCTTAGATATATATATATACTCATGTATATATATAGAGAGAGAGATAGAAAAAAAAAAAACCCCCAGAGAGGTGGTGGTAGTGGCGGCGGTGGCGGCCGGTGGTGGTGGTGGTGGCCAGTGGTGGTGGTGGCGGTGGCGGCGGCTGGTGGAGGTGGCTGCCGGCGGTGGTGGTGGTGCCCATGTGAGGAGAGAGAGAAAGACCAAAAAGGGAGGGGTATTATAGGCATATTAGACAAAAAGTTGATGTATTTCTAATTTAATAACTTTATATAAACTTCCTTTTATTTTCAATAAAATACTTGATTGACTTTTAAATACTTTATATAAAGTAGAATGAATTTAATTATTCCTAAAAAATTTGTATAATAAATCCATGTAATTTTTATGATACATCGATTTGTTAAGTTCTAAGAGCATCTCTAACTTATTCATCAAATTTATTGCGTCAACTTCGGACTTGGTTGTATCAAAGTCAAACTTGTTTCATCAAATTTTAATGTAGAAAACATTCTTCTTTCCTACCCGTACATCAGATTGTGCATATTTTATTATGGGTTCCATTAACATATGTTCTAAGAGCACATGTTAAGAAGCATTAAATAGATGCTAATTAACTACTTGGTAATCAAAATATGTGCATTTTCTATACGAAATTTATTTCTTTTATCTACCTACTTTTGTTACCAAAACTACCCTTAACTTTACTACCACTTTTGTTTTATTTTTTGTTGGTCTTTTCTCTCCATGTATCAATCAGATTTTTTTTTGGACTTTATATTCGTACCACCCTTTTTTCTTTTTCCTTTTTTTCCCCTCCTTTTTTGGTCTTTTCCTTTTTTTTTTCTTTTTCTTTTTTTGAGGAATTTTGTGGTCTTTTCCCTCCATTGTAATCAAACATAAAGAAATAATGTTACTTATTTAATTGTATTTGCTTTTCTCATCTTGAACAATCACTTCAAATAAATGAAATAAAAATGTGAAAAAAAAAATTTCAAATAGTCAAAAATAAAAATATGGGATTCAATCTCCAAGGAAAATATATCTTTTCAAGCATGTGTCTTACATTAATACATCACAACACTTAAAAAAAATACTTAAAATAAACAAAAGATAAGATTCATAGTTATCTAGTATTTTAAACAAAAAACGGAATTCATACCAAGATCATCTGATTTAATCTTCTTCTTTTTCCTTTGCATATGATTAGATGAATCATTATTTTCCTTTTCTGGGCATGTGCTAATATTATGGCCAACACGCTCTTGCAAAGACCACAACTCTTACTTTTTTTCCCTAATTCCTTTCCACCTTTCATTCGCTTTTGTTTTGGAAGCCAAAGGATAATATACCATATCTTCTTGACTAGTTATATGCTTGCCATCCAGTGTGATTTTCCTTGTCAATGAGATATCCTCATTTTGAAGTGCCTCATTTCCTTCCTTATCATGCAAGGCCTAACGATGCCAACGAGCGGGCAAGTATGTAGAAGGAATTTCAAAACAATCCTTGTGAGAATAGACGCTTAATATATGTCAACAAAGTATACCCCAAAATTCAAATTGCTTGCAACTACATTTAACCGTCTCATTCATCCAAAATACCTTATGCGTCTAACCATTATTTTGCTTATAATGTTGCATGATGAACTCACTGCCCAAATCCTGAAGAATTAGATATTGACTTGATATCGCTAACTCTTCTTGAAAGTTTTTGAAAGCAAATGGTGTCAAGATTCTTTGGGCTTGTTCTTCTAGTTGTGACATTGTCCTCATGGAAGCATTTTTATATACTTCCAACATTCTATCATGCTCTTGTGTTTGCTCAATAGCCTCTATAGCAATATCAACCTAAAAAGATAACAAGAGATAAAGATACTTAACGTATACAAAAAAAAAAAAACTAATAATAATAAAAAAACTAAAATTGCTAACTTTTTCTATTTGGTAGTAAAGCGGTAACTAACCTGCTTAACAAATTGATTCAAACATGTGTGTGAATCGAGAAATCTCTTAATGAATGCATTAATGCTTTCTGATCTTCCAGTTGTTGTCATTCCACCAAAGAAATAGCCTCGAAGATAAGCCGGCACCCAAAATTCCTTGATGTTGTACAAACCATTCACATGTTTGTTATCATGTAAGTTGTAACTTGAAACCAATCTTGTCCATTCGAGCTCAAACTCTTCAATTGCATCTAACCTATATACCTTATAAAAAGCATCACACCACTTGTAGTAAAGACCACGAAGAATTGTTGTAAACCAACCACTAAATTTAGCGGTAATATGCCAAATGCAAAAACTATGTTTCGTAGTCGGAAGTTCATTTGCAATGGCTTTCGTTAGCCATGGATCTTGGTCTGTCAATATTGTCTTTGGTTGTTTCTTCATTAACTGGACAAATATCTAAAGCAACAAAATAAGATGAACATTTTAGTTACTAAGAGACTAATGTTCCAATTAACAATGAGAATATACATTTTTAAAAAAAAACATAAATGAACTTTCATTTTAATTAAGTATAAATGAGCATACCTTCATTAGCCATTGAAAAGTGTTAACTGTCTCATTATGAAGCAGAGCACAACCAAACAATATAGTCTTGCCGTGATTGTTGATGCCCACGAATATGCCAAATGGCATGTCATATGAATTCACCTTGTAAGTAGTATAAAAAACAACTACATCTCCATATGTTTGGTACCAATCAAAACAAGATGGAGGAGACCAAAAAATATGTTCCAACCTTCTTTCTTCATCAAGGGTAAAAGCATACTGAAATTTTGGATTTTCTTCTTTTGCAATTTTGCAATGTTCTAAAAGTTGCATTGCATCATTTTTTTGAATGTTTCATCTTCACTTTATAATATAGATTTCGAATATCTTGGTCAAGGAAAGGAAGATGTCCATGCTTCACATTCTTCTCAAGCTCCATAACACGTATAATTTGTCTAATTGAAAGACCTCCTTCTTTCAACAAGAGAATATGCTCTTGGTCAACCTCGTTTATATTTCGATTAATTGAAAGAAAACGTACTTCACTTGGAGATAAGAGATGATGATTATGTTCCACAACAAATTTAGTTACATGCCACTCTTTGGGAAAAATATCAAATGATTTCCGTAAAGTAATTCGCATGTGAGCTTTGCACCCGCATCTTGTAGAAGCCCTAATCCTTTGTTTCTTGGATGCATCGGTATAAATTTTAAAGGTGGGTTTCCTTCGCGATGACAAAAGAAATCACGTCTTATTACTTCTCCACTTTTGGCATTAAATCGGCCTTTACGAATCGAGAAACCAATACTATTAGCATAGTTTTGGTAAAATAGAAATGCCTCGTCCTCACTTAAAAAACATTGGCCAACAAACGGTTTAAAAGCATTTTCTAATTGGGTCAAATTATCTTGAGCATTTTTATTCAACTCAAAATCAACCACAACATGGTCTTGAAGAGAATTCACGTTGCAAATTTGTTCATTTGGAAGCTCATTCAAATCAAACATCATGTTGCAAATTTGTTCCACAAACAAACAAAAGAGGATAAACTAAGGAGAGAAGTAGAGGAAGAAAAATATTACTTGCATTTGCTTCACAACCTCTTCATAACTTTTGTCAAATCCCTTCTTTTTTCTTTTGTCCTCTCTTTGTATTGTAGTCCCTATTACTTATTTACCTTTGTACTTCATGTATTTTACTACTTGCTTGTACTAGAAAAGTAAAAGCAAAAGAGTGAAAAGAAGATCTATAAAAGGCAAAAAGAAAATTGGTGGGAAATTGTAAGAGATACGAAAAGTCAAAGAGAGAAAAGAAACATAACCCGGTTGCTACATGGAGGGAAAAGACTAACAAACAACAAAACAAAAGTGGTAGTAAAGTTAAGGGTAGTTTTGGTAACGTAAGTAGGTAGATAGAAGAAATAAATTTTGTATAGAAAATGCACATATTTTGATTACCAAGTAGTTAGTTAGCATCTATTGAATGCTTCTTAACATGTGCCCTTAGGGAAAATGTTAATGGAACCCTTTTATTATTTGTTATCTTTTACTTATTTTTTGTATTCTAATACTATTTTATCTTGGGATATGGGAGTAAAAAAGAGAGAAAATAATGGTTTGCTACATCATTTGAGGTGCACCAATATTGATGCAATGGGAGGGAAGTCAATTTTGATGAAAGCATTTGATGCAAATCATTGAGCAGTCCATGATGATGTGATGCATCAAATTTGTACAAGCTTTGAAGATGGTCTAATGGATGGTAGCAAGAGCTATTGTGTTGAATTTTGGTGCTTGTTGGTACCAATGTTTTGAAAATCTGATTGGTCATCGAATTGAAAAAAATACCTGGTTATAGGTTAGCAGTTCAACTATCGGGTGAATCGGAATCAAACTGTGACGTCATAATTATGTAATAATTAACTTTATTACAACCTCCAAACCTGTCCAGAATGACCCAAAAAGGACTCAAAATGACCCCAAAAATACTCAAAAAGAACAGAAACCGACGAATAAAAGCTTGGGTTGCCTCCCAAGAAGCGCTATCTTTTACGTCTTTAGCTAGACCATTCTAGCTCAAGATTCAAGGAGGCCGTAAATCGGACTGTGTACCCCTAAGGATATCAGGAAGAGCTCGGTGGTAAGCAGAAATAATGTCACTTTGGATTAATTCATTTGACGGATCATCCTTATTATGTTCAAATCTATTTCTTACCTTCCGAGTGAATTCATCATTAGGGTCCAAAATATTTAAATTCATCCGCTCATTACGAATTATATTATTTTCCTCACCAATATTCAGTTCTTTGTTAGGCTCAATATTCCGTCTTACCTCACAATCCGCCTCACATAGGTAATCGTCGTCTTTAGGAGGTTGATCCATAGCATTAAAAATGTTTAATTTTAAGTTCATGTTTCCAAATGACACTTTCATTACCCCCGTCCTATAGTTAACACGAGCATTAGCAGTCGCTAAGAATGGACAACCTAAGATGACCGGAGTGTGTTTCCTAGTATCTAGCACCGGTTCAGTGTCAAGGATCATGAAGTCAACAGGATAATAGCATTTATCAACTTTAACTAAAACGTCCTCGACGATTCCTTTAGGTATTTTAATAGAACGATCCGCTAATTGTATGGTAGCGGCCGTAGGCTTAAGTTCACCTAGTCCTAGTTATTTGTAGACGTGGTAAGGTAAGAGGTTAACACTAGCTCCTAAGTCAAGGAGAGCCCGATGAATAATAGTGTCACCTATGACACATGAAATAGTAAGCGTACCGGGATCTTTATACTTTGGAGGAGCGTGTTGAAAAATTGAGCTTACTTTTTCTGTAAGAAAGACCTTTTTCGGAATATGACTGCGCAGCTTGCGCTTTTGCGTACACAGGTCTTTTAAACATTTAGCGTAAGCAGGAATTTGTTTTATCGCATCCAGGAATGGAATATTAATTTTAACTTGTTTAAACACCTCGAGTATGTCTTCCATTTTTGACCCTTTCTTAGACAAATGTGACGGTCCCTCAACGTTTGGTGGATATGGCATTCTCGGAATATAATTCGTTGGGACCGGTTCATTTTCTTTTCTCTTCCTACTCACGACCTCACCCTTTTCCTTATTCAAATTTATATTTTTATCTTTCTCAACCTCATCCGGAATTACAACAACTTCCTCATCTCGAGTAGTCGTCCTAGTCGAAATAGCGTTCACGCTCTCACTCGACCCCCCCTTTTCGTATTGTCCCTTAGGGTTTTGAACGGTTTGCGCAGGCAACTTTTCCTCATTTCTACGACTCACCGCAGTAGCTATTTGTCCCATTTGGGACTCAAGCTTTGCAATGGATTGTGTATGAGAGTGCACTATTTGTGCTTGTGCTTGGACTTGAGTTTCTATATTTTTAAGGGATGCCAACACCGTAGCCTCAAAAGCGTTATCCCTTGGAGGGTTAGGATTAGGAGGTGGGTGTTGGTATTGACTTTATTGATATTGGGGTCGATAAGTATTAGAAAAATTGTTCGACATAGAATTATAATTATTCCGTGGGAATTGTTGCATAGAATTAACGTGTTGCTCAACAAACTCTGGGAATTGAGATGCAGAAGGACATGCAAAGATATTATGTGACGGTACAGAACACAATGCACATACTTCGTGAGGAGGCGAATTGGACCTATTTCTCATCCTCATAAGTTGGTCAATTTTTCTATTTAATTATTGTATTTCGATTGAATGACTGGACTCAACTTTTACCACTCTTTTTGGTGGTGGCAGATATCCTCCAGAACGTACCGACACAGACTGATGCATCGAATTCTCGCTTAATATTTCAAAAAATTTTCAGGCCTCATCGGAACTTTTGTGTAGGAAGGTACTTGTACAAACGGCGTCAATGGTATTACGCACGGAGGGAATAAGTCCCTCGTAGAAGACTTGAACTAATTGCCACTTAGGAACCTGATGATGTGGGCATGAGCGTAATAATTCTTTAAACTTTTCCCAAGTATCATAAAGTGTTTCCCCATCTTGCATCACAAAGTTTGTTATGGATTTCCTTATCTGATTCGTACGCATAATAGGAAAAAACTTTTGTAAAAATGCGGTGTGTAAGGCTTCCCATGTTCTAATTGTGTTTGGCTCCAAAGATTGGAGCCAGTATTTAGCTTTATCTTTTAAAGAGAATGGAAAGAGCCACAATTTTAATTCATCATCATTGAGATTTTGAATTTTTAAATTAGAACATATATCTTGAAAATCTCCCAAGTGTTGATAAGGGTCTTCATTAATACGGCCGTGAAAAGAAGGAAAGTGAGATGGTAGATGACTTAATCTCAAAGTGAGATGCCGACACCTCCGGTAAATCAATACATGTTTGTGGCGTGTAAGTCGTCGGAATAAAGTAATCTTTAAGCGGAGGAGTTGGAGGTATATTAGGATTATTTTCGTTATTTACGTTGTTTTCGCCGTCGGCCATTGGATTAGGTTTTATGTTAATAAATCGAGTTTTCCTTAACCTTTTAAGGGTACTTTGAATTTCGGCCTAAAACAACGACGACGGTTTCGAAGTCCGACTGACTCTAAGGGTACGTTCAAGTTCAGGATCGATAGAAAATAATTCAGGTTTACTTGAACGCGTACCAAACATTAACTAAAAAGAAAAGAAATTAAAATAAGGACTGACTCAACAAATACAAAATAATCACGCAAATCAGACAACAGGAAAGCACATAGTACTACTATGATGTATGTAATTATCCTTATGCAGTGATTCGCGTCAAAGCCCAGCGCCCCGGGTTTCCTAGCTAATGCATTGCTCACTCCACAACTAACCTAATGCAAGTAATTGTGTCTCAGCGCCCTGACTTACAGTGATTTGATGCGAAGTTTCAAAGAAAGCAATTTACTTGAATTTTATTATTTTTTTTGTGTAAGCTCCTTTGACGTGCACAGCTGCTCCACTCGAAACGCTAGAATTTTGTGTTCTTAAGAAATTACAAAAATAAAGGAAAAGTTAGTAACTTAAAACAAAAACGAAAAAAATAAGAAAAGGAAAAAAAAAACCTAATCTAATATTTACGAATTAACTAAACTAAGATTATAAAACTAAAGGTAGTAATGCAATCCCCGGCAACGGCGCCAAAAATTGATCTCGTCAAAATCAAGATATAAAAGTATGCTTACTTATACTTTACTTTCAAAAGATTTGCAGTGTGGAAGTAAAGGTCGAACCCACAGAGATTGAATACTACGCACTTTAATTTTTTAAAACCTAAATTTAGTTAATTAAGAAAAATGAATTTTAGATTTAATTTGAATTAAACTAATTACAATAAAAGTAAATCCAAATTATGAAAGCAATTAAATATTTGTTTTTATAATAAGTTTAAGGAACCTAGGATCGCAAATCCACCACTAGCTTCATAATAAGGGTATTTACGAATTACTTTAGCCTATTAAGTTGGATGATAATGGGTAATTGTAGCTACAAGCCCAATTCCTCTGTCAAGAAAATAACTATAGTTCAAGCACCAACATAATCCATCTTCAGTTAGCACGAATTATCCCACACTAAACTAGGGTTGTGGTATAATCCGTCTAATCTAGGCATGGACTATTCGGATACTTGATAGCACAATTCAATTTAAGCACCATTACATGTAAATAACCTAAACAAGCACAGCAAGCATAGATCATTGAGCACACTACCATCAAAATAGATCTAAGACAAGAAAAGATTTTGAAAGTAACGATTTAATCAATAGAAGTTTGATTTATTTATAAAAATCCTCGAAACATGTAACTGTCATCCATACGTAATAAAACTAAAATAAATAAATAAAATACACCCTATTACTTGGCTAGGGTTTCATTGAAACCCTAGATCTAGGTTTAGTTGTCCATAGAAGCGGTAGATGGCAAGTAGTTGATGGAAGAGGCTATGGAAATCCTTGGTCTTCTTCTTCTTCTCCTTACTTTTCTCTCTTCAATGGCTGAAAGTGTGGTTGTATATTGTGTGTATAACAATTGCCAACCCCTAAATTGAAGTAAAATAGGGTATATATAGATTTTAGGCAAGTTTTGGAAGCTTTCCTAACCCGAACGCACTAAAACTGCTATATTTTGCAATCTGGACGTAATTAGTCAGTTTCGTTCGTGTAGGATTCATCAGTAGAGTGAAATACGCAAGTTTTATTATTACATAGTTCGCGCGAGCGCGATATTGGGACCTCGCACGCGCGTGATTTCGGGATCTTTGCGCGAGCGGGTCGCGCTCGCGATTGGTTTTTTTCAGCTTTTTTCTTTGTGCTTTTTCACCTTGTTTAGCCTGGTATACTTGATTTCTTCTAAATTTTGCCAGAAAATAGAAAATAAAGTAAAAACATACAAAAATAGGATAAAAAGGTACTAACAAACGCGCGTTAAGGCATATAAATAGGATTTGTTCTCTCCCGATCAGCTACATGGGAGAGTGAGGAAGAAATGAAGAATGAGTATCCGCACCTGTTCATGTATGTGGTATAAGTTTGGGGACAAACTTCCTTTTTGGAGGGGAGAGTTGTCACACCCGTTCCAAAAAGTTCATGATTTTAACATGCATTTTTGAAATTCGTAAATTATCAATGTTATTTGATAATTGAGATAAGTAGTTGACTGTAGTCAACGGTGGAGTGTCGGTTGAGGACACAGTAATCGGAGAACCATGAGGCATCCGTATGATTAAATGACATTTATATGTTTTAAATATTATCTGACTTATCTGGTATTTCATGATTAGTAAATTTTACCTGTGTGGAGTAAATTCTGATAATTTTGATACTGTTAGATATCATTTTGAGAACTGTGGTGAGAATGTGAGCGATGCGTTATATAAAAGGTAGGTTGTGTAGAGATTCCACGAAATATAGTTTTCGGACGTATTTTTGGACCCAAACGAGACTTAGATGAAAACTTTTATAAATTTTAGTTTTCACTCGTGAAGTAATAAAATGGACGTGTGCGACGTTTCAGGGAATAATTAGGAGTTTTGAGAACTCGTGGGGAGGTAAACGTAATTCTTGAGAGTCGTGCCTATATATAGAAACTCATGAATTAATTTCATTTCTTCAAACCTAAATTGGAAATCAAGAGAGGGGAGATTTGGGAATTTAGTTGCTACGAGCTTTTCGACACAAATCGACGACCTTTCGATCGTCAGTTTTTCCCCAAATTCGAGATTTGAATTCGTAGAGGTAAGGCCAACGTTTTGATATATATTAGGCCATGTTTGGTTAGATTTTTATAAATATCCTAATGTTAGAATTTTGGGGTAAATGCGTGTAAACTTGTAGGAATCATTTGAAATTCGAAAACCGACGTTTAATTGATCTCCTAATTCATCCTTCAAAGTTATAGGAAAATCGCACGAGGTATGAATTCTAAGCCTATGAACTATAGGAAATTCCATGTTTTAACCATTAAACTTGATATTTTGGATCCGAACGAAATTCATGTATTATGTATGCCCGTTAATTATGCACATAGAAATGTGATAAAAGCATGTACAAATGTGTATATGAGCATGTTATGTGTTTTGTGGGTCAAAAGGGAGTGTAGTGCAATTCTGTCCAGGGCTAAGCTCCTCGAAGTTTTAGGATTTTAAGAATTAATAGTGTGGTGTCTGGTATGGAGGAACGCCCAACCAGGACACGGTACCTAGTATGGAGGAAGGCCCAACCAGTGTACAAGATGCGTGGAAGAGGTGTGCCTTCCACGACATCGGTTTCATTTACCGGATGGAAGCGTACTACTCACCTTAGCGACTATTTTGATGTGTTTTAAATGTTTAGAACATGAATTGTCATATAAGCATATGTTTAGAATTGTACACTCAGCATATAGCTGAGTAGTGGAGTATTACTGCATTGCAGGTGACAAGAAAAAAAGGAAAGAAGAAGCCCGAAGAGTGAGATCGCGGGGACGACAGGGTTGGGCCATTCCTTTGTCGAAAATGTAACTTTTGGAAGTTAAGACTTAAGACTATACTTTTAAGCTTTGGAATGGTTTTATAAGGTTGTAACATGTGTAAAACTCCTTTTGGTTTTTTTGTAATGAATCCAAACTTATGGATTCGTGTTTTGGAAGCTTAACTTGTAAGTTTAGCATTTCAGAGGAATGTAATAGTTCTTTTATGTTTTTAATCCAAACAAGCCTTAGCTTGTTTCGTTGTTGTTCTTTTCGTGTTTTACCATGTCTTAATAATGTTCTTGAAAGTCTAGTATAGATGGTGAAGTTTAAAAAGGTAACCATGTTTGGTGGAAGGGAAGTAGTGTCGGTTGTTTGATGCCTTAGCAAGAATTCTGCAGCATTGTGCAGGATTCTGCTAAAGGGTCATTCGACCAGTCGAATGGGGTCGCTCGACCGGTCGAGATGCCCCCTACCAGAATTCTTTTTCTATACCTTCCAAAAAAATTTTAAATGTTTTGATTGGTTCTTAGGGTACCTTTGGGATCCCTTTCAACCTAAAGTCATTCGATTTGAAATATAATTACGTTTTCAATTTTATGCGAAAGTTTCAACTTGAAGGGTAATGTTTTCTAAAGTTTTGTATACTTAAGGTTGTTTTAAAGTTCTTTTCCGTTGTGTATTGTTATTAAATGGATGGATGAGCCTTGGTGGCGTGCCACGATGCAATCCTAGGTTTGTAAAAAGAATAAAATGGAGAACTTTAAGGAAGGCAAGAGAATAAGCCCACCAATCTAGCTTGCAAAATAATAATAATGCTGAGGTATTAAAATCAGCCCAGCAGAGCTATAATGCACCTTAATAAACCACAGCTTTATTTAATACCCAAACAGTCACTAAACATGAAAGAAAAGTCCCGAACAAAGCTATTAAACTACAATAAAGGGGGCAGCAGCTGCAGCAAAGAAAAGGAGACAGCAGGGACAACTCAGATTTTGTAGCAAAGAAGAATAAGAGAAGAAGAAGAAGAAGATAAAGGGGAAGAGAAACAACTGCAGATCAAGAGAGGAATGAAGAAAAATAGAAAATAGACAGCAAAGGAGAAGAGATTAACAGGGAGAAGGAGGATCAGAGACGTAGAAGAAGGAGAAGAAGAAGAAGAAGAAGAAGAAGAAGGAGAAGGAGAAGAAGAACCTGCTGATGTTGTCAATATCAAGATATAAAAGTGTACTTTACTTTTTTAAGGATTTGTAGTGTGGAAGTAAAGGTCGAACCCACAGAGATTGGTTAACTACAACGACTTAATTTTAAAACCTAACTTTAGTTAATTATAAAATCGGATTTTGATTTGATTTTAATCAAACTAATAACAATAAAAATAAATCTAAACTATGAAAGCAATTAAAAGTGTTTTTGTAAATATATTTAAAGGAACCTAGGATTGCAACTCCACCACTAGCTTCATAATAGGAATATTTATGCATTCAATTAGCTTATTAAGTTGGATGAATATGGGGAATTGTAGCTACAAGCCCAATTCCTCCGTCAAGAGAATAATCATGGTTCAAGCACCAACATATTCCATCTTCGGTTAGCACGAATTATCCCACACTAAACTAGGGTTGTGATATAATTCATCTAATCTAGGCATGGATTATTCGGATACTTGATAGCACAAACCAATAAAGCACCATCACATGTAAATAATCTAAACAAGCACAGCGAGCATAGATCATTGAGCACATCACAGTCAAAATAGATCTAAGACAAGAATAAACTTTGAAAGCAATGATTTAATCAATAGAAGTACGATTTATTTATAAAAATCCTCGGAACATGTGACTGTCATCCATACATAATAAAACTAAAATAAAAGCATAAAATACTCCCTATTACTCGACTAGGGTTTCATTGAAACCCTAGATCTAGAGTCTAGTTATCCATGGAAGTGGTGAATGACAAGTAGTTGATGGAGGAAGCCATGGAAATCCTTGGTCTTCTTCTTGCTTCCCTCCCTTCAATGGCTGAAAGTGTGGTTGTATATTGTGTGTATAATATTTGGCAACCCTTTAATTGAAGTAAATTAGGGTATATATAGATTTACAACAAGTTTTTGGAAGCTTTCCTAACTTCAAACGCACTAAAACTGCTGTATTTAGCTTTCCAGGCGTAATTAGGCAGTTTCGTTCGCGTAGGAATCATCAGTATACTGAAATACGTAACTTTGCTTTTTACAGATATCGCGCGAGCGGTCCGCGCGAGCGCGATATTTGGCACCTCGCGCGCGCGGATCGCGTGAGCGATTTCTGGATTCTCGCGCGCGCGGCTCGTGCGCGCGAACTAACTTTTTCAGCTTCTTTTCTTCTGCTTTTTCACCCTGTTTAGCCTGATATACTTGATTTCTTCCAAAACCTGTCAGAAAATAGAAAACGAAGTAAAAATATACAAAAACAGGATAAAAAAAAAGTACTAACAAATGCTCGTTATGGCGTATAAATAGGATTTGTTCTCTCCCGATCACACCCCCAAACCTACATTTTGCTAGTCCTCGAGCAAAACTAAAATAAAAACTAACTACTAATAAAATACTACTCCATTTTTGCATGGATCACGATTGCATTTAGCGTATGCAACAAGCCTTTTAAACCCCTAGGTGTCCCTAGTCGGACGAGTGAAGTCTCGTGAGGGTTCTCGTCAACAAGTCACCCACAACCATCTTTATTAACTTATAAATTTAAAAAGTTTTATTCAAACAAAAAATAAAACAATCAATACTCCTTATTATAAAACAATGATTTGAAATAGAATAACGAACAAGAATAAACGGAATCAAACGTCCACTTACATCATGGAAAACAATCCTAAGCACATGCATCGTATAAATCAATAGAGTTTCTCATAAAAGTGCACGTGTGTGATATGGTAGTCAAATGAACACGCGCACGTCATGAACTTGGAATATAACTCGGATAACCAATTAACTATGTCTCGACTACGAATCTTACAATGTTAATTACACTCTAAAATGAAACACTCAGAAACAGGTGTAATTTTTCTAAAATATGTGAGTAAATGAAATATGTTTTCAAAACGAGAAATGCTCACATATGACTCGAAAAAGATGCATGACACGAAAGAACAGTAGTCTCATGGATAGGATGCCAACAATCAAGAAAAATTACTCATTACCATGTTTTAATCCCCCTCCCATCGTTAATATATCCAAACCATGTTTCCTAGGATCAAATAGGACTTTTCAAAGGTTGTAATGTGGCTCAGGCAATGAAAAAGGATAGAAATGATTCATTAGGTAGTTTTCAGGATGGCATTATAAGGCATGTTCGATTTCTTTCATTCATCTCTTCTACCAACTTCATCATTTCATTCTCTTCTTTTCATTCATATATTTTTTCTTTAATTTCTTTTTTTTTTCTATTCTTCTTTCTACTTTTAACTCTTTTTTTTTTCAATCCTTATCTTTTTTTTTCTTTCCTTCTCGTTGCTTCTTCTCCTTGTTGCTTTTGAAACAAATATTCATTGAATAACAAGGCAACCACCCCAAACATCATCTTATTTTCTTCTTCTTCTCAATCACACATCGCCTTAACACCACTAAAAGTTGTCAAATCTCTCAGTGGTGAACTTCAAGTTGGCCAAATTGGAGCAAAAACAGGATAATGGTAATTAAATAAAAATGGCATTTTAATGGCTCAAAGGGCGAACTAAGGAAAATTATCATTTATCGATCGGCAGTAAACAAAGAGGGCCTACCATCATTTCCTATGGTCATATGGTTCTTTAATGTTTACAATGGAAGATTATTTAGCATGGTAACAAATATTTTAACTTGAATATCAACCAAAACAAAAATAATGAGACTAAACAACAAGTTAATGCGCTATTCCAATGAAATTTGACAAACACAAAATGTATTTATAACCCTCTAAAAAGAAAAAATAGGCTCAAAAGCTCACTGGGCTTAGTCTCCACCTTGTGTTATCTAGAAATCCGAATCATATTATAGTTCACATTAAACATGTATTCAAGTGACTACGTGCAGTGCATAAGTTTGTGTGCAAATCTATGATATAAAACTACGATTCGAACGATACATAACTTAAAACATTACATCACGACTTTAGCAAATGTTTAATTACATCTTCTCTTATTCATCATTCTATAACAATCCAAGTTACATAACAAGAAGTATCAAATTTATATTACAAAAACTCGGTAATCATCGTTTATTTAAGCACAAATATTGAAAATTTTTGAAAAATTGCAGAATAATGTTTATGCGTGTGCATACCCCCAAATCTAAACCTTTCATTGTCCCCAATGAAACAATAAAATGAAAGAAAGGAGAGTAGGTAAGAAAGAAACGATAATACCTTGATCTCGGCACTCACAAACAGGTGAACGTATATGAATATGACGATAAAGTTCAATCGCACCTATTAATACTCGACAATAGAAACTGAACAAAAGAATAGCTAATAGAAATATCTAATATACAAAATTAAACTACACTAAACAAAACAAAATCAACTATAAGACTTAATAAAACTACGAAAATCAACAAGAAAATAAACTATAAAAGAAAATAAAACATACTATAAAAGAAAATAAAACATAACCAGAATTATGAAAACAATCAAAGACTCGATCTAAAAGTACCTAAGAAACAAAAACAGAAAAGTAAAAACTACTAGAACAGGTCTGGAGGACTGATAGAGAAAACAAAAGAAAATATCAAAAAAATAGGGTATCGCGCGAGCGGTCCGCGCGAGCGGCCGTCGCGCGCGCGAATTCCCAAATTTTTTTTTCCTGCGCCAGCGGGACCCCCTCGCGCCCGCGAGCTACCTCGCGCCCGCGAAACCAGGCGCGAGAAGAAGCAGAGGCATCATATAAGAAAAAGCAAGGAAAAACGCCTAAGGCACAAACTCGCGCCAGCGGACCGTGCGAGCGAGGCCTTGCGCGAGCGGATCGCGCGGGCGAGTTGGGTTTTTTCCATTTTTTGGCTAAAATTATATATGTAATATTAAAATAAATTAATTCCGACCCCCAAACCTGTCCAGAAAAACTCTAAGACTGACCAAAACGACTCAAAAACATCCAAAAATCAAAGAAACAGACGAAATCAAGCTTGGGTTGCCTCCCAAGAAGCGCTAACTTTTACGTCTTTAGCTAGACCATTCTAGCTCAAGAATCATGGAGGCCGTAACTCGGACTGTGAACCCTTTAAGATGTCAGGAAGAGCCCGATGGTAAGTTGAAAGCATGTCGCTTCGAATTAATTCAATCGACGGTTCATCCTGATTATATTCAAGTCGATTTTTCACCTTTCGAGTAACTTCATCGTTAGAGTCTGTTGTATTCAAATTCATCCGCTCATCACTCACCGTATTATTCCCCTCATTGCTATTTATTATTTTATTAGGTTCAACAGTTCTTCTAACCTCATTACACTCAACACTTAAGTATTCATCGTCTTTTGGAGGTTGATCAGCCGCATTAAAAACATTTAATTTTAATTTCAAGTTCCCGAACGACACTTTCATTACCCCTGTTCGACAATTGACACGTGCGTTGGCCGTGGCTAAGAATGGACGACCAAGAATAACAGGAGTGTATTTTCTAGTATCTAGCACCGGTTCGGTGTCAAGGACCATAAAATCAACAGGATAAAAACATTGATCAACTTTAACTAAGACGTATTCGACGATTCCTCTAGGTACTTTGACAGAATGATCCGCTAATTGAATAGTAGCAGCCGTAGGTTTAAGTTCACCTAGACCTAGTTGTTTATAGACATGATAAGGTAAGAGGTTAACACTAGCTCCTAAGTCAAGGAGAGCCCGATGAATGATAGTGTCACCTATGACACATGAAATCGTAGGCGTACCGGGATCCTTATACTTCGGAGGAGCGTGTTGGAAAATTGAGCTTACTTTTTCCGTGAGGAAGACCTTTTTAGGAGTATGACTACGCAATTTACGCTTTTGCGTACATAGGTCTTTTAAACATTTAGCATAAGCGGGAATTTGTTTTATAGCGTCGAGGAAAGGAATATTAATTTTAACTTGTTTAAATACCTCGAGTATATCCTCAACTTTTGACTTTTTCTTTGTAAGATTAGACGGTTCCTCAACATTAGGTGGAAAAGGTAACTTTGGAATGTAATTAGTTGGGACCGGTTCTTTATCTTTTTGAATTCTACTCTCCTCACCCTCCTTATTCAAGTTAATGTCATTTTGATCCGGAATCTTAACAACTTCGTCTTCCCGAATAGTCGTCCTAGTCGATACGGCGTTTACTTGTTCACTTGACCCCTTACTCTCATATTGTCCCTTAGGATTTTGAACAGTTTGCGCGGGCAACTTCCCCTCGTTTCTACGACTCACCGCAGTAACTATTTGTCCCATTTGGGATTCAAGCTTCGCAATGGATTATGTATGAGAGTGCACTATTTGTGCTTGTGCTTGGACTTGAGTTTCAATATTCTTAAGGGAAGCCAACACCGTCTCCTCAAAAGCGTTAGTCCTTGGGGGGTTAGGATTAGGAGGAGGGTGTTGGTATTGATTTTGTTGAAATTGGGGTCGATAAGTGTTAGGAAAATTATTCGACCTAGGCGTATAATTATTTTGTGGGAATTGTTGCATAGCATTTACGTGTTGCTCCACAAATTCGGGAATCTGAGATGCCGATGGGCATGCAAAGATATTATGTGACGGTGCATAACACAATTCACATACTTCGCGAGGAGGTGCGGTTGTCGCTTGATTCATTGTCATAAGGCGGTCAAGTTTTTTAGATAATTTTTGAAATTCAATAGAATGACTCGACTCAAACTTCACCTCTCGTTTGGGTGGAGGAAGATATCCTTCCGAACGTACCGACACAGCCTGATGCATCGAGTTCTCGCTTAAAGTTTCAAAAATTTTCCAGGCCTCGTCAGCGCTTTTGTGTAGGAAGGGTCCCGCACAAACGGCATCGACGGTATTACGGACAGAGGGAATAAGCCCCTCATAGAAAACCTGTACCAACTGCCACTTAGGAACCTGATGATGTGGGCAAGAGCGTAATAATTCTTTAAATTTCTCCCACGTATCGTAAAGCGTTTCCCCATCTTGCATTATAAAATTAGTGATAGATTTCCTTATTTGATTTGTACGCATAATAAGAAAAAACTTTTGTAAAAATGCGGTGTGTAAGGCTTCCCATGTTTTAATTGTGTTTGGCTCAAGTGATTGAAGCCAATACTTCGCTTTGTCTCTTAAAAAAAACGGAAAGAGCCGCAATTTTAATTCATCATCATTTAAATTTGGGATTTTCAAAGTAGAGCATATGTCCTGAAAATCTCCTAAGTGTTGATATGGATCTTCATTTAGACGGCCATGGAAAGACGGAAGTAGCGAGATCGTAGACGACTTTATCTCAAAGTGAGATGCCGTCGCCTTCGGTAATTCGATACCGACTTGTGGCGTGTAAGTCGTAGGAATAAAATAATTTATAAGTGGAGGAGGTGGTGGTATATTAAGGTTATTCATATTAGCACCGTCGTTATTTTGGTTGTTATTGTTATTTCCACCGTCAACCATTTTAATCGGTTCGATTTTAAAAGTTTGAGTTTTCCTTAACCGTTCACGGGTACTTTGAATTTCGGCCTCAAACAATGACGATGGAATCAGAGTTGATTCGTCGTCTTGCAACCCAGCTCTAGAAGCTTGGGTTGTGGACTTGCTAATTCTTAAGGTACGTTTAAGTTCAAGATTGAAAGATTTTAATTCTGGTTTATTTGAACGTGTACCTAACATAAACTAAAATAAAGAAAAAGAAACTAAAAACAAAGACTGACTTAACAAAAGAAACAAATAGCAATCACGCAAATAAGACGACAAGCAAGCACACAGTACTACTATGATGCATGAATATTATCCTGTAATGCAATGACCACGTCAAGCCCAGTGCCCCGGGTTTTCTAGCTAATGCAGTGTTCACTCCACAACTAACCTAATGCAAGTAATTGCGTCACAGCGCCCTGACTTACAGTGGTTTGAAGCGAGTTTCAAAGGAAGCAAATTACTTGATTTTTTTTTTTTTTTTATTTGCGTAAGCTCCTTCGATGTAATTAGCTACTCCACTCGGAAACGTTGGAATTTGATGACTCGATAACCTATAAAATAAAAAGAAAAGTTAGTAACTAAAAATCAAAAACGGAAAATACGAAAATTAGTACCTACTCTAATATTTACGAATTAACTAAACTAAGATTCTAAAACTAAAGGTAGTAATTTGCAATCCCCGGCAACGGCGCCAAAAATTGATGTTGTCAATATCAAGATATAAAAGTGTACTTTACTTTTCTAAGGATTTGTAGTGTGGAAGTAAAGGTCGAACCCACATAGATTGGTTAACTACAGCGACTTAATTTTAAAACCTAACTTTAGTTAATTATGAAAACGGATTTTGATTTGATTTTAATTAAACTAATAACAATAAAAATAAATCTAAACTATGAAAGCAATTAAAAGTGTTTTTGTAAATATATTTAAAGGAACCTAGGATTGCAACTCCACCACTAGCTTCATAATAGGAATATTTATGCATTCAATTAGCTTATTAAGTTGGATGAATATGGGGAATTGTAGCTACAAGCCCAATTCCTCCGTCAAGAGAATAATCATGGTTCAAGCACCAACATATTCCATCTTCGGTTAGCACGAATTATCCCACACTAAACTAGGGTTGTGATATAATTCATCTAATCTAGGCATGGATTATTCGGATACTTGATAGCACAAACCAATAAAGCACCATCACATGTAAATAATCTAAACAAGCACATCGAGTATAGATCATTGAGCACATCACAGTCAAAATAGATCTAAGACAAGAATAAACTTTAAAAGCAATGATTTAATCAATAGAAGTACGATTTATTTATAAAAATCCTCGGAACATGTGACTGTCATCCATACATAATAAAACTAAAATAAAAGCATAAAATACTCCCTATTACTCGACTAGGGTTTCATTGAAACCCTAGATCTAGAGTCTAGTTATCCATGGAAGTGGTGGATGACAAGTAGTTGATGGACGAAGCCATGGAAATCCTTGGTCTTCTTCTTGCTTCCCTCCCTTCAATGGCTGAAAGTGTGGTTGTATATTGTGTGTATAATATTTGGCAACCCTTTAATTGAAGTAAATTAGGGTATATATAGATTTACAACAAGTTTTTGGAAGCTTTCCTAACTTCAAACGCACTAAAACTGCTGTATTTAGCTTTCCAGATGTAATTAGGCAGTTTCGTTCGCGTAAGAATCATCAGTATACTGAAATACGTAACTTTGCTTTTTACACATATCGCGCGAGCGGTCCGCGCGAGCGCGACATTTGGCACCTCGCGCGCGGATCGCGCGAGCGATTTCTGGATTCTCGTGCGCGCGGCTCGTGCGCGCAAACTGGCTTTTTCAGCTTCTTTTCTTCTGCTTTTTCACCCTGTTTAGCCTGATATACTTGAGTTCTTCCAAAACCTATCAGAAAATAGAAAACGAAGTAAAAATATACAAAAACAGGATAAAAAAGTACTAACAAATGCTCGTTAAGGCGTATAAATAGGATTTGTTCTCTCCCGATCACCTGTTATTTAGAAGATGATGACTGGAAGGAGGAGGATCAGAGATGAGCAGTAGAGAAGAGAAGAACAGCAGTTGGGAGGCAGCAGCCTTAGGGTTTCTGTCCAAAACAAATCAGTCCCCTCTTGCTTCCCAAAAATAAACGTATATAGATCTCTTCAGTCACCTTAGCTGGCCCCCACTCAAGCATGTGACAAAATAAATGATGTGGACACCCCCCCCACATCTTAAGGTTATGCAGACAAGGAAACAAAATAAACATAACCAAATAAAAGAAAATATAGCTAATGTCAAACATTAAAGTCCATAAAAAAAAAAATAATAATAAAATAATAAAAATAAAAATACTAATAATAAATAGATAGAACCCTAGGTTACATCAACTCTCCCCGGGTGGGAAGAACTCGACTCCGTCGAGAAGGCCTCGGAAAGTCTCTGAAATAAATCCTCACGACGATGTCTCAGTTCGCCTCATCAATCCACGAACAATCTGTCAAGGGTCGATCTCTCCAACGAACTAGGTACCTTCGGAGCATACTTCCTCGCTTCCTGGTGGTTTTGATATCAACAATGTCCTCAATGAAATCCTCAATACCTCTAGTAGTGTCAGCAAATGGGAGTGTAGCAATCTTTGTAGTCTCTGGTGGATCTCCATTGAACATAGATAGGTCGGCTACATTAAAAAAGGAGAAGTGGGCACATTGTAAGGAAGGTCTAGAAGATAGGCATTTCCACCTAACTTCTTAAGAATGCGAAATGGCCCAAATTTTCGTCTACTCAATTTGCCATATGACCCCACTGGAAACCTCTCACGTCTAAAATATACCATGACCAAGTCTCCCACAGAAAAAGAACAATGCCCTACGATGTCGATCGACTTCCTCTTTGTATTTAGAGTTGGCCACCCGTAGCTTCTCAAGCACTTCTTGCTACACATTCTTTATATGCTCAATAATATCATCTGCTTCAACACTAATACGACCACGGTAAGGAATAGAAGAACAATCAAGAATATGGAGAATTGGAAAGCCATAGACAATTTCAAGAGGAGCTTTTCCAGTTGTCCTATTTAGTGAACTGTTATAGGCAAATTCAGCTTATGGTAAAATTAAGTCCCATTGATGGGGCCGTTCGCCAACCAAACATCTAAGCAAATCACCCAGGCTGCGATTAAGCACGTCTGTTTGTCCATCCGTTTAAGGATGATAAGCACTACTAAATTGAAGCTTAGTCCCAAGCCTACTCCATAAAGTTCTCCAAAAATGACTCAAGAATTTAGTGTCCCTGTCCGAAGTGAAAGATCTAGGTATGCCATGCAAACGGACTATCTCTTTAAAGAACATATGAGCTACATGAGATGCATCGGATGTTTTTTGACATGGAATGAAATGCGCAATCTTAGAAAATCTATCAACCACCACAAACACAGAATCCACCTTCCTAAGAGTCTTTGGTAAACCTAAAACAAAATCCATACTAACATCTTCCCAAGCCCTACTAGGTATAGGCAATGGAGTGTATAGCCCAGTGTTTTGTGAATGCCCCTTAAAAGACTGACAAGTGTAACATCGACTCACATAACAAACAATGTCTCTCCTCAACTTAGGCCAAAAATACATCTGTTCTACAAGACCAATGATTTTTATTTGCCCAAAATGACCACTTAGCCCACCACTATGCAACTCATGAATGAGATCTTCCCGAAGAGACCCCTCAAGAATACAGAGACGGGTACCATAGAAGAGATATCCATCATCTATAATTTAAGAGGTAGAAGAATCGGTACCATTTTGAATGCATGACTACTAAATAGGACCGAAATATGGATCACTAGCGTACTGCCCCTTCAAAGACTCAAAAGAGACGACTGTTTGTTTCATAGTCACAATAACAAAAGATCTTCTACTTAAAGCATCAGCCACTCGATTAGTGACCCCCGCCTTATGCCTCAGGTTAAATGTATACTCTTGAAGGAAAGAAGACCACTTAGCATGTCTTTTATTCAAATTCCTTTGGGAATTCAAATATTTTAAGGCCTCCTGATTGGAGTTCAACACAAATTCCCTAGGGATGAGGTAATGCCTCCAATGCTTCATAGCTTGAACAATGGCATAAAACTCTAAATCATAAGTGGAATATTTTGATCGTGCCTCATTCAACTTCTCACTAAAGAGTGCTATAGGACGCCCTTTTTGACTTAACACAGCTCCTATTCCTACGTGAGAGGCATTACAATCAACTTCAAAGACCTTCTCAAAATTTGGAAGCGCCAAAACTGGACCACTAGTCATCTTGGTCTTTACAAGTTGAAAGCTTTTCTTGGCTTCTGGGGTCCACTTGAATACACCCTTTTTAAGACAATCAGTTATGGGAGCTATCATGGTGCTAAAATTTTGAATGAAACGTGTATAAAATGAAGCTAACCCATGAAAGCTATGAACCTCGCTAACGGTCTTGGGACTGGACCAACTGTGGATGGCTTCAACTTTTATCGGATCAACCTTAATACCATCTGAGGACACTACATACCCAAGAAAAATCAAGCTATCAGTGAAAAAAATGCACTTCTTAAGGTTGACATAAAGTTGATTCTCTCTCAAAGTCTGTAGTACTTGCCTCAAATGTGTTAAATGATCCTCGGGACACGCATCATAGATAAGAATATCATCAAAGTATACCACGACAAATTTTCCTATAAAAGGCCTAAGGATATGATTCATCGTATGCATGAATGTGCTAGGGGCATTCGACAAGCCAAAGGGCATAACAAGCCACTCATAAAGACCTTCTCCAGTCTTAAAGGCCGTCTTCCATTCATCCCCCGGTCTAACTCTAATTTGATGATATCCACTCTTAAGATCAATCTTGGAGAATATTTTCGCGCCACTCAACATGTCAAGCATGTCATCAAGCCTAGGTATGGGAAACCTATACTTGATAGTAATCTTGTTGATAGCTCGACTATCTATGCACATTCTCCAAGTGCCATCCTTCTTTGGTGTAAGGAGTGCTGGAACTGCACAAGGACTCATGCTCTCTCGAACAAGCCCTTTCCTAAGCAATTTTGACACTGTTTATGCAACTCCTCATACTCTAATGGACTCATGCGATAATGAGGTAAATGAGGTAAACTTGCACCAGGAATTAGATCTATGCAATGTTGGATATCCCTCATAGGTGGGAGTCCATCTGGAAGTTCCTCGGGAATAAGTTCTTTAAATTCATCTAGTAAAGGTTGGACTTCCTTTGGAACCGTAGACTCTACTTTTACCTCTTTACCTACCAGAAGAAACGTAACTTGAGTTTCCCTTAGTTCTGTCTCAAATTCATGCTCATTGAGGATCATGACTGATTTCTGTTGGACTTTATTTTGGACAGAACTTTGATCTACCTTCTTTGTAGGCATCTTTGCATCCTTTTGGGGACACAAAATTATTTCTAGGTTGTCCTTTTTTAAGGTGTATGTGTTCTTTTCTCCATCATGTTGGGTCTTCCTATCATATTGCCACGGACGTCCCAACAAGATATGACACACCTCTAATGGAACAACATCACACCAAATCTCATCCCTATAATTCTTCCCAATAGAGAATTTTACTAGACAACGACTATTGACCGATACTTCACACCCTTCCTTAAACCAAGCCACCTTGTATGGTCTAGACAATTGCTCGGTCTTTAGCGCTAGTTTGTCAGCCATCTCTTGGGAGACAAAGTTTTCGGTGCTCCCACTATCAATGACAACTGAGCACAACTTCCCTTCAACTGTATAAGTAGCGCGGAAGAGACTCCGTCTCAACCATCTATCATCGATGGAGGCCTTAGGAGCTAACATAGCACGATGAATGACAAGAAACTGACCATCTGTATCACCATCTACTTCTTCTGGGTGATGTTCAGTCTCTCCTTCCACAAATGACTCTTCTAACTCTAAATCCTGCTCGTGACTAGGATCACCTACATCTTAATCTATCAAGTTAGATTGTGGCACAAATTTTCTCTTAGGACACTCTGCAGATCTATGCTCTGGTTCACCACATTTATAGCAAATAAATGTAGGTGATTTTGCCCCAAGAATACCCTTACCCTTATCAACTTGACTTTGACCGACTTTAGTGGGGTTTTGGGGAATCACAGTTTGAACATTACTCGACACCCTACCTATTGCTTGAGTTCTCCCAGTTGAACCCGTAGCATTAGGACCATCTCAAACTTACGGGTTGTGGATCGCCTAAGTTGTCTCTCTATCTTAAGTGCGTAGCGATATGCTTCATCTACCTGTGTCAAATCATGAAGATCAACTTGATCCTAAATGGGAAAGCGTAATCCTGCCACATAACGGGCTACACTTTGCTCCTCATCTTCATTTAAATCATTTTGTGCTTGGAACAAATAAAACTCTTCTGTGTATTCATCTACAGATCGGTTATTTTGTCGCAAGTTGTGAAACTTCCTAAAGAGTGTTTGACGGTAATCGGAGGGGAGGAACTACCCTCGAAGTTTCGCTTTCATACGATCCCATGACCTAATCTTTTCTTTGCCCTTACGAAGCCTATTTTCCTAGACTTGTTTCCACCAAACAAGAGCATTTCCTTTGAGTTTCAGACTAACAAATTTAACTCGTTTATCATCGGGCATGTCTTTTCACTCAAAGAATTTGTAACAACCTGAAAATTCATAAACATTTAATTTCATTGTCATATTTGAAATTCAATTTCATTTTCTGCTCTTATTTGAATTTCAATTCTTATATGTGAAATTTATTTCTTGACTGATCTCATAATTGAAATTACTTTTGGGGTCAAACTGCGATTATATGAAATTTAGCAACACCTGTGTTGAATTTCAAAGTCTGTATTTCAAAATGGTGGAAATATTTTCCTTTTGACTCAATCAGTATTTTTATGAAACCAGGAAATCACTTCTTACACTAAAATGAAATTTCTGTATTTTTGTGGTGACCACCGCGCCTCGAAAATACCAGTTTGTGTTTAAAACTGTCCACGCTGCGTTGAACTTCCACAGATTTTGGAAGTGACTGATTGGACAATGGCCTTATTTCCAATAATGGAAAGTAATCATTTGATAGAGTCTTGTTTGGGAATACATTTGATGTGTATGTTAAATTAAGGCCATAAGCTAAATTCCCAAACACACTCAACTTGACCCCTATTGATCTATACTTGCCTCTTCAAAATCTGATGGTGTATATATATATACGTATGTATACCACACACACACAAATCTGGGATATTTGTGGCTCTTTAGTTTATTGAAAAACAAAATCAATTGTTGAGTGATCAACAATGATCTTGGCCCCCAAGTTTTGTACTCTCTACATATATACACCACATTCACACTCACTCATTCTGCATTAACACACAGAGAGAAAAGAGAGAGAGCTTGAGAGTTTGATTTCTGAAATTTTAGAGAGAGAGAAAAGAACTTCACCTCCATAGTTTGCAAGCTTCATTGGAATTTTCTTTATTGGTCTTTCTTTCTCAACATCTACTTGAATCTACAATCCCAGTGAGTATTATTAACTCACTAAGAATGTAATCTCATATTTATTTGCTGTGTATTGGTTTAATTTTGTCAATCTCCATTGATGAATTTACGTATGAATTTCATAGCTTGAAAACCATGAATTTCTAAACTCAATCAAAATTCATTTTTAGAGATGAATATGAAAGATTATACATCCTACATGCCATGTTTGAAGTTATAGAGCCTAATTTGTTCATACCACAAAGTATATTAGAAAATAAGTTTTGACATGTTTTAGTTTTTCATAAAATTGGAGAGCTATAGTTTGATTCATGGTAAATTGATTACATATTCTTAATCCTTGTAAGAAAAGGAAGAGATTCATATATTGTAGGACATATATAGTCGCAGAATTGAAATGGGTCAAAATAGACCCTGTTTTACTGAAACAGAGCAGTTTCTGCGGAGAAGATGAAGTCTCTGCTTCATCTCGCACCACGATCGCGCGCGCGAATATCGCGCGAGCGGACCGCGTGAGCGACCTTTCGCGCGAGCGGCCCGCGCGCGCGATCCTTGCTTCCCCAGGCAGACAGAAGAGTTTATATATATATAAATGAAATTTAGGCTGGTCGCGCGAGACACCCTTCGCGCGAGCGATCCGCGCGCGCGACCTTAGCTTTTTCAGGCAGATAGAAAAGTTTATATATAAAAGAAAAATCGGGCATATCGCGTCAGCGGCCCGCGCGAGCGACCTTTCGCGCGAGCGGCCCCCGCGCGCGAATTCTGGCAGTTTCTGTTTTTGTCTGTTTTGTGCTAAGGGATTGTTTGGTTCAACTTTTAAGTACTGATAAGGTTCTGTTTGGGAAATTTAGTTAATCAGAACTCTATTTGGTTATGTTTGAATGATTAAACATTGTATTATGACTTATCAATCCCCGTACGCGTGTGGTTCCTTTAATTAAGCATTTTGCTTAGGTTCAAGTGCATCTCATTCATGTGGGGTCGGTGGTACATGCATGGGGGTGTCAGTCGGTGTGGAAAAGAGTAATGGTCAGTGTGAAAAGAGTATGAGAAGAGTACGAGTTTTAAGTTTGAGATTGCGGTTGTGGTTGTGGTTGTAGTTGTGGTTGTGGTTGTGATTGTGGTTGTGGTTGTGGTTGCGGCGAGGGTATCTTTGAAATGCGACGGTGGCAAATATGGACACTCCCTGACTCCCATGGAAGCGTTAAAGTGTGTGAAGCCGAACTTGGACATTCCCTGGCACCCATGGTAGTGCTAAAGTGTGGCCTACGGACACTCCCTCATACCCGAGTCTGGATACTGCGTGAGGTTGCTCCGGTATTTGCATGGCGGTTTAGGTATTCAAAGTGTGAGGCAATGGACACTCCCTGGTACCCCGGACCAAAGTGTGAGGCAAACTGGACACTCCCTGGCGCCCCGTTGCTAAAGTGTGGCTATCTTAGTGTTTCAAAGATACCAGGAGTAAGATAGTGGGTTGTTGTGGCTGTCGAGAGAAAAGAGTCGGCAAGATGAGTGTGGTGCATTGTTTCATACACGAGTAACTGTTTTATGAATGAACGACCTTTAATATATTCCTTGTTGTTTTATTAAATGAATTCTTTCTGCGGTTTAACGATTGATTTTACAAATTGAAAAATGGAAAAAGGGTAAATGGGTATGTTTTACATTCAAAGTTATGTTTTTAATACTCACCAGCTTCTTGAAGCTGACGACGTTGATGCGTCCTGGACATTCGTGTTCAGGCTTTTCAGGTTATGATCAGGAAGGACCTTATGACTATGCTAATTGAGAACGGCTGCCCTCGGATGAGAAAACTGTTTAATTATTATATGCTTTAAGCTTAAATGTTTTAAGTTGTGGACCGTTTTGTAATAAGGATGACTGTAATAGACATTAAGCTATTGTTTTGTTTCAAGGTGGTCTGTGCCTTTAGATAACCCGTGCTGTAATATTGTAATAAGTTAGAAAATTTTTGTAAGCCTTGATTGCTCTGCTCTGATTATTATATTTTGTTGTTCGACGTTTGGGACGGAATCGATCCTTCAAACTGTCGCGACCTACGGGTCCATAAAGGAAATTAAACGCTTTCCTTATTTATGCTACGTCGGGGCGTGACAGAATTGGTCTACCCTATCGACCTAATCTAAGAACTCTTCAGGTTGTAGGCGTCCCTCAAATTCACCTACATCGACTTTAATGCCTTGATCCCAATTCCTATTCGTAGGTCTACCACGCCTATCAATTGCCCTTCGTTCTCTACGACCTCTAACGGGAACATATTCTTCAAAGTCGTCATCCTCATCACTCTCTTGAACTTCTCTAGGTCTCCTACCATCTCGTGGATTCACACATAACCCATGCACTATTTTGATAAGTCGGTCAATTTGGGTAAGCATTTGTTCTATCGCCTCTTGTTGGTATTGGAAGGCCTCTTGCCAAGGGGCAGTGTTATTAGCCATATGAAGATGTGATACTAACCGATGGACAAACTAATCACCCTAAATGCAAGAGATGACACCCTAGACCACTCTAGACTCATTAAGATAAACAAAAATAGCAACTACAACCCTAAAATAGTGGTTAAAATGCATAAAACTGCTCCTAAATGCCTAAAGACAATAAAACAACTACTAAGGATGATGGGACAGCAACTTAGGATGTAATATGATGCAATGAAAATGTTATACCTAGACTAAGGACAGCAAAATATGCAGCACACAGCAGTTTAGTCCTCACAGAAATTTTATCAAACACCTTGCATGCATGTTTTATCAAACAAAAATTTGTGAGACAAACTACTAGACAACCATACTCTGATACCACTTGATGCAATCCTAGGTTTGTAAAAAGAATAAAATGGAGAACTTTAAGGAAGGCAAGGGAATAAGTCCACCAATCTAGCTTGCAAAATAATAATAATGAAGAGGTATTAAAATCAGCCCAGCAGAGCTATAATGCACCTTAATAAACCACATCTTTATTTAATACCCAAACATTCACTAAACATGAAAGAAAAGTCTCGAACAAAATTATTAAACTACAAAAAAGGGGCAGCAGCTACAGCAAAGAAAAGGAGACAGCAGGGACAACTCAGATTTTGTAGCAAAGAAGAATAAGAGAAGAGGAAGAAGATAAAGGGGAAGAGAAACAACAGCAGATCAAGAGAGGAATGAAGAGAAATAGAAAATAGACAGCAAAGGAGAAGAGATTAACAGGGAGAAGGAGGATCAGAGACGTAGAAGAAGGAGAAGGAGAAGAAGTAGAAGGAGAAGGAGAAGAACATGCTATCTAGAAGATGATGACTGGAAGGAGGAGGAGCAGAGATGAGCAGCAGAGAAGAGAAGAGCAGCAGTTGGGAGGCAGCAGCCTTAGGGTTTTTGTCCAAAACAAACCAGTCCCCTCTTGTTTCCCAAAAACAAACGTATATAGATCTCTTCAGTCACCTTAGCTGGCCCCCACTTAAGCATGTGACTTGCATGTGACAAAATAAATGATGTGGACACCCCCCACATCTTAAGGTTATATAGACAAGGAAACAAAATAAACATAACCAAATAAAAGAAAATATAGCTAATGTCAAACATTAAAGTCCACAAAAAAATAATTAAAAAAATGCTAATAATAAATAGATGGAACCCTAGGTTACATCACACGTGTCCTATTTCCGCACGTTAGCGGGATGGGTCGTGACATGGTAGCTTGAGAAAATTATTTTAGTGTATTTTCTCGCTCTTTGGGACATATTTTAGAGCATATATATTGTATTGAATATACAATAATAATTGCTTAAAATATAACCAATTAAAGTTGTTAATTCTTGAATTTAATGTCTAGTGTTTTGTACACTGATTGGAGACTTGAGAAAATTTTATGAATTATCTCATTTTTGTTTTGGTATTTTAGAGTATAAAATTTATGCATATGTGCATTTGTTTAATTGCTTAAAATAGCCAAAATAGATTATTAATTTTTTTGAAATTAATATGTTTAGAACACCATATTAGACCACCGAAACCCTTGGAGAACAAATTCCTTGAAAATTTTGTATTTTTGGGAATTTAGCTGCTCATAGTTAATTTTGTTTAACTAGATCAATTTATCTTGTTAATTGATTCAAAATATTTTTGAGCATTGATAAAATTCTGGAAAATTCCTTATTTATAATGAAAAATCAATTTTTCAGTTATTTAAATTTTCCATAAGGTTTTAAATTTATTTGTTAATTTCAAAGCCCTTAATGAATTGGTTTTAAAATATGTTTTAAAACCTAAAATTGTGTTAAAATTAGTGAAAAATTTAGGATTTTTCATTGATTTTACTTCAGCATATGGGAGCTATCCGGGCTGTGCAATAATTATTGGATTGCACATTTTATTATTTTTAGAGGCTCATTGCATTATAGGTCACGTTTAATTTCTGTTGTTTGTGATTGGATGACCCGAGATCTCTAATCATCCTCCTTAAATGGAGTGATGGATTAGTCCATTAATTTTTTAAATAGACCGCATGGGTGCTTGGTGTATGTGATTAATGCATTAATCTGGATAAAATGAATGGCCGATTAATTGACAATTTATGGAGCTTATGTCCTCACGTGTATGTTTAAGGTTATTTCTGTATGTATATGAACAAAGCATCCCTATTTTTTATGGGCTATAAATGTAAAGTGAGGACGAGTGTTTTATTTCTTATATTGGAAAAGCCTACTTGTAAAGGGATGGTTTTCTTTGTTCATACATCATACACTTGAATTACCTTAGCATGAGCTCTAAGTTGTCAATTCTAACCCACGTGGGGGTCCATGCGCACTTTTGTTGTATGATGCACTTTATATTATTGTGGATGATCTTAGATAGGTATTTGTACCATCTAATTGATGTTTGTTTAGAAAAATCACTTATAAAAGGTTTTCTTGATTTACAAAATTGAGATTTGATTAATGAGCAATAGCAAATATTTTGGTCTTAAATTGTAAAAAGGGAAAATCCTATTTGTAATTGGATTTTAAAACAAACTTTATGAAATGTGCAAATAATAATATCAATCCCTTGCGCATGTTCTCAAATATTTTCAAAACCACACTATGTTGATCTTTACAAAAGTAGCAAGTTTGAAAGGGGCTAGGTTTTGTAATATGGCACTGCAAAGTAACATACATACAGAATAAGTAAGAGGTTATGGGCTTTAAACTTATTCTATAGGCCAACCTATTCAATCGAATAGTGGGCCTCTGATCCAATATCGTTTTAACCTTGAAAGCCTATAATACTTGGCTCGAGAAGGATCATAGCACGCGCTTTGTGATAAGCAGCATGCATCATGATCTTGTTGGGAAGTATATGTACAACCCAATAGCCAAAGAATTGTGAGATCAGCTCAAATTTGTTTTCAATGGCACATTCACTACTAGATTAAGCACCTAGTTATGAAGTTCGAGAAAGTAAATGAAACGTTCCAAGTACACGATGACTGGACATCTAAGGTCGATGGAAGGTATGATTCGTGATTTCAGATTACTCGGAACATCTTTACTGGCAAACTGCAGTTTTAGGCTATGATTAGTTCTTTGCCTGATTCGCGGGTCCATAGAAAACAAATCATGATCCACAATGAAAATGTTAAATTTTTTGCTTTTGACATTTTCCGACATATTGAGTTGAATACGGAGCGCCAAAAGGCTACGGTGAACCGTATACCTATACTCTTGACCACTACTTCCATAAGTGGAAGTAAGTGCAAGGCCAGTGGGCCTAAATGCAATGGTAAGGGTAAACTCGCCTAGAGGTAGGGTGGGGCTAGCAAGTTTGCAATCAAGGCTAACTAGGTGGAAGAGCGAAATCGAGGGCATTTTTCAATTCGGTGGTAATAAAATGGATATTTTGGGTGGTAGTGTTACTAGGACATGGTTATCTAGGGATAACTACTTAAGAGTTGTTTTATATAATTCTAGTTTCCTCTGTTATTCATTTATTCTAAGGCATGACATGCTGGACTTGAACGCATAGGATGTGATAGGATGACTTGATTAGCTCGAGAAGCCTTTTTGGGCCCACTCGCTGAGGTTGACCTGCCTATGTGGGAGTTTTGCTTAGTTGGCAAGTTGCCGAAAGCCTTTTAGAGAGGCTATATAGAGCTACTCAAGCATTAATGCTAGTTCACTCATATATCTGTAGACCTATGGTTGTAAAGGCATGTCATGGCGCCTCTAATTTCTTTCTTTATAGATAGTTTCACGCGATATGAGGTTCGCGAGTATTTATCTAATCAATTCAGGGAACTGTATGAGGAAAGGAGGAAACACAAACAACTTCCTATTTTTGAAACTCCACAACAATGTGGTGTTGTAGAGAGAAGAAATACGACACCCCTAGATATGACTAGGACTATGATGGCGCAAGTCAACCTCCTAATGTTGTTTTGGGGGGATGTACTCTTGATTGCTGCCTACATACTAAAGTGCCCCTTCTCAGTCAATTTCTTCTACCCCTTATGAGCTATGGAAGGCGAAAAGCTCATTTTGGAGTATTTGCGCTCGCGGAGCTCAAGAGGTTATGTTCACTATACCTCGCATAAGTACGAGAAACTACGCTCAAGAGCTAGAAAGCATACTTGTATAAGGTATTCTAATAGCTCGATTGGCTATGTTACATGTAATGAACAAATGGGTATAGGAATGACAGAAATGGTGTCACATGATATTGAGAATGACTTCTCCAAGTTGGTAATACTAAGAGATATCTTGACCTCTATGAGTTGGAGGATGTTGAAGACAACATACCATCTTTAAGCGAGGGTGGAGAAATTGAGAATCCACATCTAGTAATCGCTGAAATATGGTACTAGTCTCTAATCGAGTGGGAGTACACTGCTAGACACTAGTGGGAGTGTACCGGATAATGGGAGTGCACCACTAGGCACTCAAGATTCTCAGGTAGTACGCCGTATGGTGATGAGAAAAAAGTTCCCTATCGCTGTTTTGAAATTGAGAAAGACATTTTCATATGTATGCAAATGTGTGCACAAGTTGATGAGGATGAACCTGCATCTTTTGTTGAATTGTTTTTCTTTGTCTGCTAAACCTGAGTGGATAGTTGCTATGCCAGATGAGATGAGCTCTAGGGCGCAAATAAGGTCTGGGAATTAGTTGACAGTTTGTCTGTGCTTAAGACTATTGGAGACAAGTGTGTTTTCAAAAAATCTAAAGCAAGGCAGATGGTTCAATTGACAAGTATTAGGGGCGCCTTGTGGCAATAGTTTCTACCTAGAGAGGGTATAGACCATGGAAACATGTTCTCCCATAGGGTGAGATCTGACTCCATTCGCCTTATCCTAGCAATCGTCACATATTTAGTTTTGGAACCTTTTTAGTTGGATGGTTAAACTGTACTTTTCTCAATGGAGAACAAGACGATGAGCTAAATATGGATCATCCCATTGGTGTTGTGACCAAAAGGAAGGAGCGCAAAAGTGTGCTGTCTCAAATGATCTGTTTATTATCTCAAGTTAACAATCATCTAGGCAGTGGTACAATGTGTGTACATTAAATAGTCCAAGAAAAGTGTTCTAATTCTTTATATGTTGATGACTTCCTTCTAGCTGGGAATGAGATGAGTTCTATAGTTACCACTTGAGAGTGGTTGTCCTCTCTATTTTTGAGATTGAGGATATGGGTGATGCCAATTATGAGTTGGGAGTTTAGATTGTGAGATATTATTCTTAGAAGCTTATATGTTTGTCTAGAGGGACTTACAAGATGAAGGTTCTTGAACATTTTTACATGAAAGTCATAATTACCCATTGACATCCTAAAAGGGACTTACCCTGACCTTAGAGTGTCTTAAGAATAATGAGAAGAGAAAACAAATGTCCAGTTTGCCATATGCATTCGCAATAAGGAATCTGAAGTATGCTAATGTGTGTACTCTGTCAGATGTCTACTATGCAGTTGGTTTAATTAGTCGTTGCCATAGCAACCATGGTCTTATCACTAGAGAGTAGTGAAGAGTATCTTGTGATATGTCCGTAGGACTGTGGACCTTGCCTTATGCTGTTCGCAATGGAAGCATAATTGGTGGTGTGCTTACCAATTGTTCGAGAAGCTGTTTTCGTTCAAGAGTTTTTGCAGTGGCTAGGCTCTTCATGTCATAGTAATGAGGTTGTGATCATCTACGGTGATAGCACGTAAGCCTGAGCATATATAAAAGATTTCAAAAACCATTCTAGCACGTGGACATTCATTTTTGTCACATTTGAGATGTGGTTTGTGCAAATGGAAGTTGTCTTAAGGCACATCTCCACTTGGGGATTTGATGTGCTTAGACATTTTATTGTGGTATTGATATTATTATTCAAATTTTTATTATTAGTTAATAATAAACTATTTAGTTTTTGTACATATATATTTGTTATATGAATGGAACAAATGCACATTTTTAATATGTCACCGGGCTTGAATCAACCTGCTCAGACGGGTGATTCATCTTGGCGTCGAGATAGCAAACTAGGACATGTGTGTCCATGGCGCTTAGATGGCGAGTAAGATGAGACATTTGTATTTATGGCGCTTAGATAGCTAGCTAGGACATGAGTGTCCATAGCTCTTAGAAAGCGAGCTTGACCACTTATATCTGCGCAATGTAAGAACAACGAGCTAGATATAAACCCTTTTACTTCTATATGTCGCCTTAGATGAAGGTAAGATGAGACCTTTTGGTCGAACATAGAGAGGTCCCACGATTCTATGTAGCATGTTTATAGCTGAATGTGAGTTTTCAGACGGGTGCCAAGAGGGGCTACTGTGCTAGATAACTCAAGTTAGACATTTTTTGTAACGTCTAGACTAAGAT
This sequence comes from Hydrangea macrophylla, assembly GCA_033977485.1. Classification (NCBI taxonomy): domain Eukaryota; kingdom Viridiplantae; phylum Streptophyta; class Magnoliopsida; order Cornales; family Hydrangeaceae; genus Hydrangea; species Hydrangea macrophylla. The sequence goes on along the minus strand of CM066989.1, from coordinate 100,550,137 downwards.
TCGTATGACGCTACTTGTTTTTTGAAACACAGAGTGACATGCCCATTTTTATGGAAGAACGCCATAGCATACATTTCATACTGTATGTGCTTTTGAGACCGATTGTAGAGCAGTGAATGGATTCCTCTTCATTGTTGTGTGAGCCATGTAGCATATCCAATACATTGGTTATCCTACAACTGGTTGCCTTCACAACTTGAGACTATGACATGAAGAGGACACTTGATGACAGTTACTTCAGCATGCTATCCTAGGGCGAAGAGATAATTCCGTTCTATGGGGCGTGTCTGGGCAAGCGGTCAAGTTAGTCAGATTGACATATGGGCTTAGGGAAGACCATTTAATAACACACCATGTTTTTGTGACTCATTAGCAGGCCTGCGACACTTGTATTTTGTTACTGATATGTCATGAATACATTACATTAAGGTGGTGCAACATTTTTTTTCACTGAGGGATTGAGAATGTTGTGCCCGGTGTGGTTGAATCGTCTAAGGTATACACGAGAAGCTTCCGAGTGATGTGTCTTACTAGTTATGGTGATGATTTGGCATTATACTCATGTTGCTGTACTTTCTTTTCGTAAGGTCACACGTTCTATTTCTCTATATGAAGAGATGAGAAGTTCTGTTTCGAGAGATTGGTTTTAGTATTAGCCCTATGTGGGTGAGTAGGAGATGTAAGAAATTGTGGGTCTATAAGTTGCACCCACATATATTAGACCGGGTCCAATGGGCTTGGCTTTGGAAACCTAAGTCATGTGCCTATATATATATGTATATTACACATAACTAAGGTTTTCTTAGAAGAGACACAACCGACCTCTCTCTCTCTCTATCTCTCCTTTCTCTCATGAATTCTCTCTCTTGGCCATCACCATTAGAGCCATGAGATTTAGTGCGTGACTACCACGGGGATCGCTCTAGTAGTGATCTCCACAACCTATGCGAAGCATAAGAGAGTACACAGAGGCTACAAGTAGCAGCAGTTCGTGGGTGAAGATGTCGGGCTTGTAACAACACCGTTCAGCGATCCATCGGGTTATTCCGCTCAAGGTATGCCTTGAACCTGACTCCATGCTTGTGTGCATGATTTTCCAACATCGTATTTGAATACATTTTTGCTCACGCCAAAATTGCTCACATTTGCTCACCCTCCTCTCCCAGTTCTGCTCTATATATGGATGTGAATGCTCAATGAGTTGTTGTAATATGTCAGTATTGTTTGTAAGCTTGATTTCTGTGTAGATGAGTTTCTAAGTATTTTTTCCCTAATTATAACAAAGAAACCTGTGGAGGTTTTATGATATCACTAATCAGTTTCTGTCCGATTGTTTTTATTAATCATGCTCAAAGTTAGGGTTTTCTAATTATTTTCCTTTTTGTTCAACAATTGGCATTGGTGAAACCATGATCTCTGAGGACAATAGGAGCTGAATGGGTGGCATTTCTAGATACAAGTGGTCCTTCTTACTCCAGGTTAGTACGAGTACGCCTGCGGGGTGGCGTTTTATGTGCTTTACTTGCTATTAAGGCCGCCTATCTCTAGATTCTCTTATGAGTTCTATGATTAGAACTTCTTCAAGGCTAAATCCATGGAATCCTCATAATAAGTGGGTACCTCTTGTGTTGATTGTGGTCACACTAAGCCTAAATTCTCTATAGAATTTCTAGGTTTAGCTTGATTGTGGATTATGAACATCAATTCATCAATGGTGTAGTGACTTCATGACGATCTGAGATCAAGGGTTTTTAATTAAATCATGGTCTGTTGAATTTTAATGAGACCAATTGGAATTTGTTCCTAATTCATAGATCTGCCACTGCAATTTTTGTTTTACCTTGATTATGAGGTTAAGATGATTTGGTCTTGGGATTAGAAGACTAGTCAATCTCTGTCCAGAATTCCAGAATAGTGAATCTGTTTTAAATTGTTTGGATCAGAGCCTTGATTGAGTTATTTAGGCTTCAAATAATTTTTCCTATGAAGTTTAGTGAGTAATGAAGTTCTCCAGGAACTTTGAAAGGATTGAGATGAATTTGCTCTTTTAAATAAATTATACAAGATCTCTGGATAGAGCGTTGATAAGTTCTGAGTGATGCCTGGTCTTGGTCTAATTCCCAGAGATTGGACCATTTGATCTTTGATTTTTTTTTTTTTGGATTAGATACTGGGCTCATAGAGGTGTGTCATATGTGAAAATTATCAAGATCAAACCACGAGAACTATGGTTTTGATTTTTAGAAGTTTATGTTTCTGTTATGTAAATCTTGAAATCCTGAGATTGTTTAATGATCCTTGCTAATTTGGACTCAAATGGTGTTTTAAGGCCCCAAGGCTCAAACCACGATTTACTTATGACTAATTGAACATAATCCATAAATCTAATGATCCAAATCAAGTGATTCATGTCATATTCATCCATTATGTTCTCACATTGTTATGCTTAAGAGGTAATTCTTGTGTGATAGGATTGTTAGAACGTAGATTGTGATAATGGAACTTTCTAAAATGATTAGATACCATGCTTATGCAATGAATCAACATTTACCATGCAGAAGTAACAACACTTTGATTTTTATGTTATAGCACTCATCGGGTTAAGGCCTTTACTCGAAGTTCCCGATGGAGGTACTATAGTATTCAAATTCGAGATGTTGTGATTTCTATGGAAAAAGGATGATTCCAAAACATTGAATCCCTTGTTTTTTTTTTTTTTTTTTTTTTTTTTATGTTAATAAGATGTGTACAAACCCTTGTTTTGTAGTGCACCCGAGGTGAGTCACTCTTTCTCTTCCTAAGTTTATTTCATTTAATGATTTTATTTGATTTTTGACTCCATGCACGGCACCATAGACTAGGGTTTTGCCTTACGTGTATATATGAATTAGAGACGATTTCTTAGGATTTTTGCTTTTGTATGCATTGCACGTTTCCAATTCGCAGCTGGATTTCAATGAGCTTTTCTTGTTCCTTGATTACATCGCATATCGTGTGCTATTTGCACTTACTTGGTTATGAATGTCTTCTATCGTTAGCAATCTTACACCCCTTTCGATTTGGTTGTCTTATGTATAATTATATTTATGTATTGATTGGGATACACATAAATTTTTTAATTGAATAAAAGGATGGTGACTAGAGGCCTATCTATGATAGAATGGGAGAGGGTGCTTTAGTCCCACCGGGCTCCTTCCCTCTTATTCCATAATCCCCGGACCTAGAAATCTCTGGTTTCGCAGAAAAGTAGCTTTCAAAATGGTTTCTTAATTTCTTTCCTTAAAATTTGGTGGGGACTCTTTCTTTAGTTTAAATTGATTTGAAAAAATTGAGAAAAAGCCCAAGAAAAAGGTCGATGGTGTTAGGTTTGTGTCCTCAAACCATTACTTTATTTACAAGACATTGACATTTTAATATATGGATATCAACTTTTTATTTTATTATGTATGTCTTTCTTGAGATGATTGTTTAATCCTTAAGCATCATAGTAAGTAATTCGTGTGTGTACGAGATACATACAAGTGAGATTCGAATTACTATTCCTTGATACTTAGAACTTGTCACACTGGATGATGAGACTGGATATCTCATCAGGTATACACTATAGCATGATTAACTACCATTGGATGGAGTGATTAATCTCAATCACTAGAGTGTAACTCTTAGTTAACGTGCTAGTGCTTATAGTGCATTGACGGACGTAAGTTTTCCTATTGACACTTAAGGCTGTCAACAGTTGATAGGAACTCATAACTTATATAAGGTACGTGTTCTCGATCTTGAGACGATTATGAACACAAACTATGGATGTTGCTACTTTGACTTACTAATCAGTGAGATCTTAAAGATCAACACCTGGGTATCTTGGGTATGTCATGTTCATAGGGTTGTGAACATATATTGTCAAGATAGAATCTAGCCTCTGATAAAGAGTAAGCATTCCTTTGAGAATATCACTAAGTTGATTACTGAAAACTGCAGTCTTGTTGATAAGTAGTTATCAACATATTTGGTAATCATTATGGGTGAATGAGACTCAAGGAATACAAGAAGTAATCGTGATTCAGGTTAACAGTAACCGTTTATCCGACTACCTAAATATGATTACGAATGTTGAAGGTAGAGGGACATTAGTACACCATACAAGTCTAGATATCGCTTTGGATTTGTTCTTTTACATTGGAGTGCAATTATTGTTTTATAGTGGAGTAAATGTTAACTGATCAGTTGGTTAATTTACTGATCAAAGAGTTTGATCATGGGAATTAACAACTGATCTGAGCCAACAATAAAGAGCATAGGAGGTCCCACTCTTAGGTCTACTAGGATGCTTGGAAAGGCACAAGAGGATCTTGTCAAGACAAGTGCGATTGATCTAAAGAGTTTCGATCGATTGAAGTCAAGGCAAGTTCGATCGATCGAAGGTTCGATCGGTCGAAGCCACTTCGATCGATAGAAGGCTTTAAGTCGGTTTTGAAAATATGTAAATAGGGCAGCTACGTACAGAGTTTAATAGTTGTCGTTTTCCTATACGAGAGCTGCAAAAACTATTTTAGGCCTTTCTTAACCTTCTTATCCTCCATGTTAGAGTTCCCACCAACTCTAGCCTTTCCGGAAGCATCCGCAGGAGTCATAAGGGTGAAGACAACCTAGTGGAGGCTACTGCGCCATCAAGGAAGAAGAATTTCATAATTGGGTTCAAGACACAAAGGTATAATTCTTGTCCCCTCGTGTACACATCTATAGAGTTAACGAGTAGTAGATCCGGGCTACCAATAAAGTTTTTATAACTCTTGTTTTTACGCAGCGCGTCAAATAAGTTTTCGAAACCTATTTTTCCCTCAGGTGGATCCCCGATGTCCACAAACACTTCATTCTTTTTTTATTTAAAACAAGTATATATATTGTCACTAATGAGTGGCTATATTTGTAGAATATGGACACGATAAAGTCTTATTCTTGCAAACTTTAACCCCAATTCCCTAATTTTACCTACCCTTGTGATTTAATGCTCAATGTTATAAAATGATGCTCTTTTCCAGTATATTGTTGTTGTTAGCAGGCTTTTCTGCAGGTTCTAGGGTTGATTTTCATATAGGGACAAATAAGGATAGTTGAAGAAACAAAGAGCACATTTCAGAGTTTCTCTTGAAGGAGTAACCGATTGCCATGGTTGGCAATCTATTGGGTTAAATCCCCAAGGAGCAATCGATTGGTTCACATAACAATCGATTGGGTCATTAAGGCAATCGATTGCCACAATAGCAATTGATTAACATGAACTGAAGGTTAAACTGCATTAATGGCCAAAATCTCAGCATATCTCGTGCTTCCAGGACGACCAGCTATTACACAATGTACCTGGACACCCTTTTCTCGTCCATAGAGCTATAGATGTAGGATAGTTTGAGAAGAGTCAAGGGTTAACTCCTAACCCTTTGTTTTGTAGGTTTATGCTAGAGTTTTACATTTTTGGCAAAAGATATCTGAATTATGTAATTTCATATTGTAGTATTCAGGTTCCTTTTATGCTTTCCTTTCTATTATGTAACTACTACTTTCAGTATGTTTAAATCTTACTTTGATTCACCATTGTTATTTTATTTTCATGCTTGTTTCCATGTCTAGATCTAATTTCATTAGCCCATTTCAACATAACTATGTTTCTGCATTTTCAAATATGCTAGAGTAGGCTCGTGGTTGGGAATAATGTGTTGAAGCGTTGTTTCCCAACCACTGCGATGTTTCAGAATGAGAATTGTGGGCAATCGATTGGACACAAAACCCAATCAATTGCCCTCGATTCAAGGCCAATCAATTTTGAGACAATCATGTCAATCGATTGCTTTCTATGGCAATTGATTGGTAAGATAAAGTCTTGGGCAGAATCTTTCAAGCATTCCAGTGACTTGTGTTTCAGAAACTTAACCCAAATTGATCTTCTAAAGTTCAAATTGCAAACAGATTTTGAGAGACGAGCCTTAAGGCTACTTAACTCGATGAACACATTTGATTAACATGTCAAATATTTTATATTCGATTTACTTGTTATAGTTCATGGTTTTAAATAGTTTAATATTTCAGTTATTAAAGTAACTGAAGTGATTCAACCACTGGTCATGTACAACTTACATGATTAGTGTCAAGATTTCTAAACTTAATCCATTTTAAAAATAGAGAATACTAAAAAGACAAATCCCCAACTGAACTCCAACGCTATTGTAGACACCTCATTTTGTCGGCTATCAGATTTAGGAGACCCATAGCTTGGTGGTTCACAATGATCGAAAAGACTCAAAAAGGACTCCTGGAAGTTAGTTCCATCTCTCAAAATGCTCAGAATGACCAAAATACCCCTGAAAGCCCGAACTCTCCCGGATTCGGACCAAATGTTCTGGAAACGCGCTACGTCATAAGAAAAACAATAAAATGAGTTCTAAAGCAAGACCGGATGAAATCGTCAGCTCCCAGAGACCCCCGGAAGTCCCGGATGTTCCCAGAAAGTCCCCGTTGATCAGTTTGACTAAGGTTTGACCAAGTTTGACCAAGTTTGACTAAGGTTTGATCGGAATCGTTCAAATTCTCCAAAAAGTTCCAGGATCATTCTATATCATGTGGAAAGTATTAAAATGAGTTTTAAAAGAAAATCGAACAAAAACGTCAGCTCCTGGGAGCTTCTAGAGGTTTCCAGAACTTCCCGGGAATCCCAAGTTTGACCAGTTTGATCAAAAATTGACTTTATAATCGGAGCATCATATCATTTTTCAAATATTTTTCATAGATACTAGAGGTCAACAGCTTTTCAACGGTATATTGCACATAATTTTGGCATTTAAAACGAATTTGTTATGAATTTTCGAAGGTGAAAAAGGCTATCAAATCGGTTTTTATTGTGAATACCGCAAAACTTTTCAAGGTGACCTATCTCTGAACTATTTTTCATGTAAAATAGACTCCATTACCTTTCAAACAGTATATCACAACCTCAATTTGGAGTTCGTACGCATTTTTTGTGAATTTCGGACAAAATTGGGCCTTTTCGCGAATACCGGAACCTCTGGGGGCCTAAAAAGGATTATCTGGATTAATGAGGAGCAGTGCCGCCGCGGCATTGGCCCACTGTCACTGCGGCACATGCCCAGTTTCACCGCGGCACTCTCCCCCAGAAAGGTATATTCTTGTAATTTCTTTTGGGGGTTCATTTTGATTAATTAAAAACCAAAACGACGTAGTTTTATGTTCACAGATGTTTGGGACCAATGTGAGTACTTCTAAAATCCCAAAACCACCATAAATTGGCCTATATAAACCCCCCTTGACTTCTCATTTTGGGGGTGTCAAATGTAAGCTTTGAAAAGTTTTAGAGAGAAAGTTGTAGAGATAAGGTTAGAATAGAGAGAAAAGAAGCTTCCTTCTTTGATTTCCAAACAAAAAGAATGAGTTCTAAACTTTGTTTTTACTTCATTACTTCCATTTACTTCATATTCAATACACCCAACCACCATTTTAGTGAGCATTTAAGAGAGAGGAAGCTACTTCCATGTCCAATGTCACCACATATGAGTGAAACACCAAACTACAAGTCCAATACATCATGAATATCATCTATTAATTGCTATCTATTTGCTTGTTTATATTTGTTCATCTCCTCTTACCTCACTTCTTTTTTATTTTCTTTATTTACTTACTAGTCTATCATCATCTAGATGATGACATGAAGTTTGAGGTGAGTGAATCCTTATAGATAGTAGCTCTTGACCTCAAAAACATGTTTGATAGATGATGCTAATGGATGGGACAACATGGATTCACGTGTTCCCAACACCTTTTTCATATATATACTTACAAAACACTTGTCTCGTAGTTAATTAATTTTGTCACTTTTTTTAATTTAAATTAGTTTTATAATTTGAATCTTGAATATAGCAGGAACTTTAGTACCTCCACTTTAAGAAATCATCTTTTGTTTTCTTTAAGAATCAATTTGAAACTTTTTGTCCCCATCTTCCATCTCTATGGATACGACCTGGTCTTAGCAATTTTTACTAGACGCGGCCATTTACACTTGGTCGTTCTCATAAGAGCACACATTTTTAATTGTGTCAAGTTTTGGGTACTGTTGCTGGGGACGGTAACAAGGCCAGAAATTTTTAGATTGATCCGATCCTTTCTTACCTCATTTCTACCTTTCTTTTTCTTGCTATTCTTCAGAACGCAACCTTCATCGTTCGTGTCCTTCTATGTCCTTCAACTCCACTGAATCTTTTATCACAAACTTGTTTAGAAATTCTTCTAATAATGCTGATAATCCTATCTCCACTCCTTCGAGTTCTGATTCAATGGCTGATAATGAAAGTAGGGGTGTACATCGGTCAGTTTCAGTAGGGGTAGTTGGACTTTATCAACCAAATCGAAGGTGTCGGGGTAGCTAAAATCAGGACTGAAACTTACTGAATCAATTTCGATTTCGGTCGGTTAAAGTTTTGTTGGTTTCGGTGGGGTAGTCGGGGTGATTCCTTTAATCCACCAAATCTCAGAATCCACGAAACTTCAGTCTCAGTCATTAGATTACAAATCGAAAAAGAGAAAAATTATAAAATTATTCCATTTTGAGAATTAAAATCTCAAGGACATCAACAATTCTAAGAAGAAGAAAAAATCTTTAGAACATTCATTACCTTCACCACTCACAAGTCATGATATTTTGTAGTTGTGGCCGAGAGTGGTGGTTGTGAGTGGTAGCAGCGCCGTTAGGGTCATCAATGGTGGTGCGGTCGTGATCTCTTATGGGGGGGGGGGTTAGGATCACCATCTCTTCTAGGTGGTTAGGGTTGAGAGAGAGAGGGATCGAGAGACTGAGAGAGGACGGGATTGAAAGATTCAGAGAGTATAGGGAGGCATTAAGAGACAAAGGGGAATCAAGAGACTGAGAGGGAAGGGATTGAAAGAATGAGAGCTTGAGAGAGGAAAGAGAGAGATTAGAGAAGGATGAGAGAATTGGGTGGCGGCTAGAAATTAAAACCCTAATCTTAAGTTTATACATAACTTGATATATATACATATATTATATGCTATCTCCGTCGATTTGGTCCAGATCAATTTTATAAGACAAGGAATCGACCACCAACCAAAAATAGAATTTTCTAAGATGTGTAAACCGAGGACTGACCAAACTAAGACAACACCGACCAAAATTGGTTTGTCCGGTCGGTTTCAATCAGTCGGTTCGGTCATTCAATATTTTTGGACACTCCTAACGAAAGTACGTGTAATAACCTGCATTTTCATTTAATTTATTATAATTGCATTTGACATATTTAAATTCAACTTGAATTACCATGATTAATCTGTATTGTTAATCTCATTTTTGTTTACAATTCTTATATGTTAAAACTAATTTCTTGTTCTATTTCATAATTAAAATACTTTTGGGGTCAAATTTCAATTTTTACAAAAGTTAGTAATACCTGTGTGGATTTCAAAATCTGTATTTCAAAACGGTGGAAATGTTCTCTTTTATTTCAAGCTGTATTTTTATGAAACCAGAAAATCACTTCCTACGTTAAAATGAATTTTCTGTATTTTTGTGGTAAACACCGCGCCACGAAAATACCAGTTTACTTTCAAAACTGTCCGCGCTGTGCTAAACTTCTACTACTCTATATTACCCTTTCATGACATATGCTTTACTTTCCATTTATGGCAAGTGATCATTGGCTTATGCCTTGTTTGGATAAACTTGTCTTGTGTATGTTATTGTTGGGTCCATAAGCTTCATTGCCAAACACCCCAAGCTTGGACCCCTACTACTCTATATTACCCTTTCACCATCTGAGAATGCATATACGTACATACAATCTGTGAATAGGTTGCACTTAGTTAATTTGGAAATCAAATTCAATTTGTTGAGTATAAACCAATGTACTTGGAGCCCAAGTTGTTAAGCTCTATATATTGAAGCTCTCTCACACATACACACATTCTTATATCTGGAGAAACACAGAGAGTTTGAGAGAGAGAGAGAATACACAGAGAATTTCAGGAATTGCATAGAGAGAGAAAGCTCTCCACCATAGCCAAGCTTGTATTTGAAATTTCTTATTTGGATTCTTTCTCAACAAATCTCTGCTCCATTAATCTCAGTGATTATTATTAACTCACTAAGAATGTAATCTCATATTTAATTGCTGTGTATTGGTTTAATTTTGTCAACCTCCATTGATGATTTTACGTATGAATTTCATAGCTTGAAAACCATGAATTTCTAAACTCAATCAAAATCCATTTTTAGAGATGATTATGAAAGATTATATATCATATATGCTATGTTTGAAGTATTAGACCTTAATTCATTCACATGAGAAAGTATATAAGAAAATTTGTTTTGTGATCTTTTAGTTTTTCATTAAATTCTTGAATTATAGATTTATTCATGTAAAATTAGTTATGAATTCTAAATCCTCATTGGAAAACAAAGAGATCCATAGGTAATATGATGTACATACTTCCGGAATTGGAAATGGGTCAATTTAGTCCCTGTTTTCTGAAACAAAGTAGTTTCTGCGGGGAAGATGAAGCCTCTGCTTCATCTCGCGCCACGATCGCGCGAGCGGCCCGCGTGAGCGACATTTCGCGCGAGCGACCCGCGCGCACGAGCTTCGTGTTTTCAGGCAGACAGAAAAGTTTTATATAATAAAATAAAATTTAGGCTGGTCGCGCGAGCGAGGGTCGAGCAATAAACTTTTCGCGCGAGCGGTCCGCGCGCGCGACCTTGGCTGTTTCAGGCAGACAGAAGAGTTTATATATAAAAGAAAATTTGGGCATACCGCGCGAGCGGCCCGCGCGAGCGACCCTTCGCGCGAGCGGCCCGCGCGCGCGAATCCTGGTAGTTTATGTTTTTGTCTGTTTTCTGTTAAAGGACTGTTTGGTTCAACTTTTTAGTACTGTTAAGGTTCTGTTTGGGAAATTTAGTTAATCAGAAATCTATTTGGTTATGTTTGAATGATTAAAACATTGTATTATGACTTATCAATCCCCGTACGCGTGTGTTTCCTTTAATTCAGCATTTTGCTTAGGTTCAAGTGCATATCATTCATGTGGGGTCAGTGATACATGCATGTGGGTGTCAGTCAGTGTGGAAAAGAGTTATGGACAGTGTGGAAAGAGTACGAGTTTTGAGTTTGAGATTGCGGTTGTGGTTGTGGTTGTAGTTGTGGTTGTGGTTGAGGTTGCGGTGAGGGTATCTTTAAAATGCGATGGTGGCAAATATGGACACTCCCTGACGCCCATGGAAGCGTTAAAGTGTGTGAAGCCGAACTTGGACATTCCCTGGCACCCATGGTAGTGCTAAAGTGTGGCCTACGGACACTCCCTGATACCCGAGTCTGGATACTGCGTGAGGTTGCTCCGGTATTTGCATGGCGGTTTAGGTATTCAAAGTGTGAGGCAATGGACACTCCCTGGTACCCCGGACCAAAGTGTGAGGCAAACTGGACACTCCCTGGCGCCCCATTGCTAAAGTGTGGCTATCTTAGTGTTTCAAAGATACCAGGAGTAAGATAGTGGGTTGTTGTGGCTGTCGAGAGAAAAGAGTCGGCAAGATGAGTGTGGTGCATTGTCTCATACACGAGTATCTGCTTTTATGAATGAACGGCTTGTAATATATTCCTTGTGTTTATTAAATGAATTCTTTCTGCGGTTTAACTATTGATTTATACAAATTGAAAAATGGAAAAAGGTAAATGGGTATGTGTTACATTCAAAGTCATGTTTTTAATACTCACCAGCTTCTTGAAGCTGACGACGTTGATGCGTCCTGGACATTCGTGTTCAGGCTTTTCAGGTTATGATCAGGAAGGACCTTACGACTACGCTAACTGAGAATGGCTGCCCTCGGATGAGAAACTGTTTAATGTTATACGTTTTTAATTACATGTTTTAAGTTATGGACCGTTTTGTAATAAGGATGACTGTAATAGACACTAAGTTATTGTTTTGTTTTAAGGCGGTCTGTGCCTTTAGATAACCCGTGCTGTAATATTGTTTAAGTTAGGAAATTTTTTGTAAGCCTTGATTGCTCTGCTCTGATTATTATGTTTTGTTGTTCGACGTTTGGGACGAAATCGATCCTTCAAACTGTCGCGACCTACGGGTCCATAAAGGAAATTAAATGTTTTCCTTATTTATGCTACGTCGGGGCGTGACAGTACGAATGGTGAGAATAAGATTGAACTTATTGAGGATGGTCTATGCCCCTTCCGTGACCTTCTCACTCCTGATCGTACAGCCACACCTTCTTGTATTCACATCCCACCGCACACAGGTACATTCCATTTTTGAAATGGAATTATTCAAATGTTGCCAACTTTCCATGGGATGGAAAAAGAGAAGGCATATCCGCCTATAAAAGAGTTTGGGGATGTCTACGGTACATTCTCTGATCAAACATGCCAGAGTGATATAATCAGACTAAAGCTTTTCCCTTCACCTTGAAGGATAAGGAGAAGTCATGGTTGTTATCTCTTAGACTAAACTCTATATCCACCTGGCCGGCTATACATGAGGCCTTACTAAAGAAGTTTTTCCCCAATTGGTTAACTACCGATTTGCTGAGATAAATCAAGACTAATTCTTAAAGGAAGGGAAAAACTTTTGTTGAGGTATGGGAGCATTTTAAAGACCTATTATTGTTGTGCCCACATCACGGTTTCGAGAAGTGGCGCACAATAAGCTTCTTCTGTGATGGTCTTGGTCCAAAGATGAAGAAATTTGTCGAAACCATATGCAATGGTGGATTTATGAACAAGAATACGGATGAGGCTAAAACCCATTTGGTTAGCTGAGCATGCCCCAGAATGGGAACCTCAAGAGTCAAGGACAAAAACAAGTCAGAAGAGTAACTTCAGCTAAAAGCTGAATTAAGATATTATAATGGAGAAGTACAACCTGGCTCGTAAGTTGGAGGCATTGGAGATGAAGAGTGAATAAGTAAAGCAATTTGCCCTGAAGAATCCTGTGGAAGTTGCCTTATGATGTGACACACCTCTCAGATTTGCCCAAGTTATCCTATTTATCAAGAATAGAACCCTGTAGAGGTGCATGCTGTTAATGCTCCCAATTGTTTTAATCCTAATAATAGATGGAACCACCCTAGTTCGACCACAAGAATAGTGCTGCCACGGCAAACTCATCTCAATAGTGGTAACCAAATCAAGGAAGCCATTACCAACCCCAGTCTCAACGGTACCAACCAAAGTACCAACCCACCCAACACCAAAATCAATACCAGTTATACTAACCTCAACCCCAATACAACGAAGGAAGTAGCAATCATCATCCCTCAAACAACTATGTGCCACCCCATAAAAAGGCACAAGAGGATCCAAACACACACGGGATACAATAGATGATTCAGCTAATGAGTAAGCTGAATACTAGTGTAGAGAAATTGACTGCTTATCAAGAGGATAGGGATAAACATTTTCCCAGCACAACCGGAACCTAATCCTAGAGGTCAACATTCAGGTTTAGCCCCCTCAGGATTAGGACCGCATGAACAGGCCAGGGGTGTGGCCGTGTTGAGAAGTGGAAAAGTGATTGAAAAAGATTCTTCTCCCCCACACCCTATGGTTGAAGAGGAAGAATAGGTGGAAAATGAAAATAAATTGGTGCAAAAAGAAAAGAGGGCAAAATAATTGAGCCCGAAACAAAATTTTCTGAGGATAAAGAATTAAAAGGAAGGCTAGGAAACAAACCTTTTTTCGAGGAGACGCCCAAATGCCCTTTTCTGGCACCCTATCCTCAAAGGTTAAAGAAACCAAAAGTCAAGAGTTTCTAGAATTGTTCAAGTAAGTGAAAATCAACCTTCTACTCCTTGACGCAATCAAATAAGTACGATCCGATGCCAAGTTCTTGAAGGACTTGTGTACTGTTAAGAGGAGGCAAAGTGTCAAAAGAGCACTTATCTTGCCCGTCAAGCTAGTGTAATAATCAAACACGACTTTCCACCTAAATTCAAGGACCCAGGTACACGGACGATTTCTTGCATAATAGGTCAAAAAAGGTGAACAATTCTCTTCTTGACCTAGGATCAAGTGTGAATCTAACTATACACTGTCTATCAATATTTAGGATTAAGATAGCTCAAACCCACTTGAATTACTCTCCAGCTCGTAAATCAATCAATTAAATATCCGTGAGGAGTGTTCGAGGATGTACTAGTCCAGATCGACACTTTCTTGTGGACTTTGTTGTTCTAGACACCGAGCCTATGCATAACACCATTTCTCAGATTCTGGTGATCATTGGATGTCCTTTCCTTACAATGATTGATGAGACAATCTGATTAAGAAGTGGAGTTATGACCCTAGTCTTTAGGAATATGTCATTGAATGTCAAAATCTTTTCAAATCCCAAACCGAATGATCATGATGATGAAGAGGTAAATTGGGTGGAAATAGTTGTTCATCATAGCTTTAATTTAACTGCTTCTCTTGATCCCGTAGAGTCCATAATCAGTAATTCTTGTTATGAATTGGATAAGTATACTCCACATGATGAGGAGATGAGTCAAATGTATGTAATGTTGGAGGTTGTAGAAGAAGAAGTTGCAAAAGTGATGTGGACGACTCACTTTGAATAATTGCCCCCAAAGACTAAGTTAGCAGTGCCATCAAATTTGTAATTTCTAGAGTTAAAACTAAAAGAGCTTCCAAAGGAATTGAAATATTCCTTTCTTGGTGAGGAGAGAACTTTTACTATAATCATATCGTCTGTTTTGAATCAGGAACATGAGGGTAAGTTGATCAAGTTGCTTAGGCAATATAGGAGTGCATTAGGATGGACTATTACAGATCTAAAAGGAAGAAGTCCATCCAATTTTAGACATAGGATTTACCTAGAAAAAGACGCCAAACCCTGTAGATAATTACAAATGCGTCTAAACCAGAACATGCAAGAAGTTGTGAAAAAAGAGGTTCTAAAATTGCTTGATGTCGGGGTGATTTATCCAATCTCTGATAGTCAATGGGAAAGTCCAACTTAGGTAGTGCCAAAGAAAGCTGGCATTATGGTTGTGCAAAACAAGAAAGGAGGGTTGGTACCCACACATGTGACCACAAGTTGGCGTATGCATATCAATTACCGAAAGCTAAACTCGGTGACCCGAAATGACCACTTCCCACTACCATTCATAGTTCATATGCTTGAGAGAGTGGCTGGGCACCAGTTTTATTGCTTCTTAGAAGGTTATAGTGGTTATAACCATATAGAGATTGATCTAAAAGATCAAGAAAAAACCACTTTTACATGTCCATTTGGTAGTTTTGCATATCAACGAATGCCATTTGGCTTATGCAATGCTCCTTCCACATTTCATAGGTGTATGCCAAGCATTTTTAGTGACATGGTGGAAAAGATTATGGAAGTGTTCATGGATGAATTTTCAGTGTTTGGTAGTAGTTTTGATGACTGTCTGGAAAATCTTCAAAAAGTGTTGAAAAGATATGAGGACATAAACCTTGTCTCGAATTAAGAAAATTGTTACTTTATGGTGACAAAAGGAATAGTCTTGGGCCATATTGTTTCAGCATCAGGAATACAAGTAGGCAAGGCAAAAATTGATCTCATTGCCAATCTTCCTGTCCCCAATACTGTATAAGGTGTACGACCATTCTTGGGTCATACTGGTTTTTACCAAAGATTCATAAAGGATTTTAGTGCTGTGTCTAGGCCACTGTGTCAACTTTTGGCTAAAGACGTTCCATTTAAATGGACTAGCGATTGTCAACAATCCTTTGATAAGCTAAAGCAGCATCTCATCATAGCTCCCTCAATGCAATCTCTAGACTAAAGTCTTCTATTTTAGTTGATGTGTGATTCAAGTGACCATGCGATCGGAACTATACTAGGATAGCGAAAGGATAAGAAACCGTCTGTTATCTATTACACTAGCTGGACTCTCGATGGAGCTCAAATGAATTACTCCACCACTGAAAAGGAGTTGCTAGCTATAGTGTTTGCTTTGAAAAATTCAGACAGTGTCTTATCGGCTAGCAGATTGTCTATTTTAATGATCATGCTGCACTAAAGTATCTCCTATCAAAGAAGGATACGAAACCATATTTGATACGTTGGATTCTTCTCCTCCAAGAGTTTGATTTAATTATCAAAGACAAGAAGGGAGTTAAGATCGTTGTGGTTGATCATCTGTCCCAACTCACTTTTAGGACCACTCCTCACAAATTATTCCCATCCATTACTCATTTTTGGATGAGCAATTGTATAGTGCAACCTCTCTGCCTTGATACGCAGATATTGTGAATTACTCGGCAACGGGAGAGACTCCTTCTCACTGGTCTACTCCTCATCAGAAAAGATTTCTGTCGATTGCCCGACGTTTCCACTTAATGATCTGTACTTATTCAAGTATTGTGCAAATCAAGTTATTCAACGATGTATATATCCCTCATGAGGATATTGTTCATATTCTATCTTCCTATCATTCAAAGGCCCGTGGCGGTCATTTCTCATCCCAGAAGACCGCCAAAACAGTATTTAGTAGTGATTTTTACTAGCCATCAGTTTTCCAAGATTCCCATGCTTTCTTTAAAGCATGTTCCATATGCCAAATGCTCGACAGCCTGTCTAGAAGGAATTAAATGCCTATGATCCCTATTATCACAATTGAAATTTTTTGACTATTGGGACATCGATTTCATAGGACCATTCCCGCCATCCTCTCAATTCGAATACATACTTTTGGCAGTGGAATATGTGTCCAAGTGGGTGGAGACTGTTTCCACGAGGAGAAATGATCACCAAACTATGATTGCATTTTTAAAAGAAAATATTCTCTCTAGATTCGGAACACCAAAAGGTAGTAATTAGTGATCGTGGAACCCATTTTTGCAACCGGCCCTTTGAGACGTCAATGAAAAAATATGCGTGGTAAACCACATGATCGCTCTTTTATACCACCCACAATCTAATAGGTAGGCGGAACTAGCTAATAAACAGATTAAGCACATCATCAAAAAGACAGTGAATACTAATAGAAAGGACTAGTCTACACTCCTAGCTGATGCTCTATGGGCATACAGGATAGTGTACAAGACTAACCTTTGGATGTCTCCCTAGAGGCTGGTTTATAGAAAGGCATGCCATCTTCCGGTAGAGTAAGAACACAGAGCTTAATAGGCCACAAGATCGTTAAATTTTGATATTCACAAAGGTGGAACACTAAGAAAACTCCAATTGTATGAGTTAAAAGAGATTAGGAACAACGGTTACGATCATGCTCGGACTTATAATGCAAAATTAAAAGCAAAGCATGATTGGTCGATCCTGCGGAAGAAGCTTGAACTCAAAAAGTCCTACTTATGATTCAAAACTTCATCTCTTCCCAGGATAGTTGAGATCGCGATGGATGGGCCCTTTCATTGTTAAGGAAGTCTTTCCTGATGGGGCTGTAGAAGTTATAGACCTAAAAATGGCAATACTTTAAGGTGAATGGTCAACGTCTTAAGCCATTTTAAGAGGGGTTTGAACTAAAGTCGGAGACCATCCAACTGGATGATCCCGATTACCCTTCTTGATGAATATTGAACTATCCTTTATTGTAAACTTGTTTTTTATTCTCTTTTGTGTGTTTCTTTCTTTCTTTTGTCTGTTTTCTCATCTGTCTTATTTAATGGCTGTAGGAATGAATCCACTGTATTTTTTCCTACCGATGCTTTCCCACAGAGTCTATTCTCCGAGAACTCTGCCACAAGAGGAGGGGGAAAGACCTGTGTTTTCCTCGTTATATGTTTCATGCTAGAATTTCCCTGCCGAATCATTTGCCGAATTGGACACTCTGGATCTACTATGTGAAGTTCGTAAGGCTTTGGAAGATCTCCAAGTTAACTCGGATGAAGAAGTTATGGAAGACACTAAGGGGGAAGACCTTTTCTTCTTTAGACTCTGAGCATAACTGATCTTTAAGTTCCTATAGCCAATAAATAGGCAAATGTTTTCCTCTTAGTGTGTTTTATCCTTCAGTATCGTTGTTTTGTTGTTTATCTTGTCCAATCAAGATCTTGATAATGGATGTTTGAGAATCCTTTATGAGCAATAAAGATGATGAAGTTCTGAGTTAATTTTTTCTGTATTTTGTGATTATTGTTTGTTTTACCTATGTAGATGCTTGCATTTCTAGTTCTTATCTTTCTAATGCATCATTAGATAGTTAGGGTAACTCCATGAACCAAATTGGGATCCCCAAGCATTTTCTTTTCCAATCGATTGCCCAATTTGGGATCCTAATCGATTGCCATACATTGGCAATCGATTGCCTTTTGATTTCAGACTTAACATCTGTTCAGCTCCCTCTATCCCTCACAATTTCAAACTCATAGAGAGAGAGAGAGAGGCGATTTGGTGAGATCCCACTTATTTATGATCATCATCTCATTATTCTTTTATCCCTTTCATCAGTTTCATCATCATTTCATCACCATCACACCACTACCAAACCACTACTGCCGCTGCGAAGAAGAGGGAAGAGGTGTTGGGCTTGTGCCCTCAAACCATTACTTTATGTATGAGACATTGACATCTTAATAAATGGATAACAGCTTTACATTTCATTGTGTATGTTTCTATCATGAGATGTTTGCTTAATCCTTAAGTATCATAGTAAGTGATTCATGTGTGTATGAGATACATACAAGTGAGATACGAATTACTATTCTTTGATACTTAGAATTTGTCACAGTGGATGACGAGACTAGATATCTCATCAGGTTTATACTGTATCATGATTAACTACCATTGGATGGAGTGATTAATCTCAATCACTAGAGTATAACTCTTAGTTAATATGCTGGTGCTTATAGTGCATTGACGGACCTGAGTTCTCCTATTGACAATTAAGCCTCAATAGTCGATAGGAACTCATAACTTACATAAGGTACGTGTTCTCAATCTTGAGACAATTATGAACACAGAGTATGGATATGACTACTTTGATTTACCAATCAATGAGGTCTATAAAAGATCAACACCTGGGTATCTTGGGTATGTCATGTTCATAGGGTTGTGAACATATATTGTCAAGATAGAATCTACCCTCTGATATAGAGTAAACATTCCCTTGAGAATGTCACCAAGTTGATTATTGAGTATTACGGTCTTATTGATAAGAGTTATCAACATGTTTGGTAATCATGAGGGGTGAATGGGACTCAAGGAATACAAAAAGTAATCATAATTCAGGTTAACAGTAATAGGTATCCGACTACCTGAATATGATTACGAATGCTGATGGTAGAGGGATATTAGTATACCATACAAGTCTAGTTATTGCTTCAGATATGTTCTTTTGCGTTGGAGTTCAGTTATTGCTTTATAGTGGAGTAAACGTTAACTGGTCAGTAGGTTAGTTTGCTGATCAAAGAGTTTGATCATGGGAATTAACAACTGGTCTGAGCCAACAATAAAGAGCCTAGGAGGTCCCACTCTTAGATCTGCTATGATGCTTGAAAAGATACAAGAGGATCTTGTCAAGACATGTTCGATCGATTGAAAGAGTTTCGATCGATTGAAGTCAAGGAAAGTTCGATCGATCGAAAGTGGTTCAACCGATCGAAGCCACTTCGATCGGTCGAAGGCTTAAAGTCGGTTTCAGAAATCTGTAAATTGGACCACTGCGTACAGAGTTTATTAATCGTCGTTTATCTATACGAGAGCTGTAGAAACTGTTTTAGGTCTTCCTTAGCCTTCTTATCCTCCCCGTTAGAGTTCCCACCAATTCTAGCCTTTCCAAAAGTATCCGCAGGAGTCATAAGGGTGAAGACAACCTAGTGGAGGCTGTTGCACCATCAAGGAAGAAGAATATCATAATTGGGTTCAAGACCTGAGGTATAACTTTTGTATAGGCATCTATAGAATTGATAAGTAGTAGATCTGGGCTACTAATAAAGTTTTTGTAACTTAATCTTTCCGCTGCACATTTAAATTAAATTTTAAACCTATTTTTCCTTCAATTAGCATCAGAGCCACGCTTGTTTGGATCTATAGATGCATTTTGGAATACTAGTTTGATTTGCCTGTTAGTATTTAGTGCTATTTTTTGAAACTACATCATCACAGATATATTTCTATAGCAGTTTCGCAGCAGAAAACAAATCAGTGATAGCATTGGATGCACAGTAGTTTCGATTAATCAAACTTGTTTCGATCGATTAAAATTGTCTGCGTTCAATCAATCGAAAGTGTTTCGATCGATCGAACCAATGCAGGTTTCGAACGATCGAACAAGCTTCGATTGATCGAAGCTGGTTATCTGTCCAGGTGTCTTTTTCATAATTTTAATTTTTTTTTTATAATTATGTACTTATGATTTTGAAAATTTTAAATCAGTCTGTGACAGAAAGCTAGAGATGTTGTTTTATAGTACTGATTACTTCCATAAAGAGTTTATGATGTATGAAATTAAATTAGTAGTTCCAAGGGTCATATATTTTGTTATATATGTGTGTGGTTGTGTGTACAACTAACCCTCTTGCAGTAAGATAAGGCTTCCATCTCCCATAGGCACCAAGTTTTGACGATTCATTATTGTATTTAAGTGTTTGAGATTGGTGTGTATTTTATTTTGGTTTGGTTTTAAGGCATGTGTAAAGGGCACTGCGACTTCAATCCTACGCAACGGAAAGTCGCACCGGTTTTCCTAACCTTCTTTATTTTATTGTATTTTCTATTTTTAGATAAATTGTAAGCTTCAAAAGAAGCACAGGACCAATGTAATAGAATTAGAAAATCCATGAAGATGGAAGAGTAAACCGTTGTCTATGAAGATGGAGCCAGAGGCGATCAAACCAAGAAGAAGGTTCTATGGAGATAGAGCCATGTGAGATAGAAGCATTATTGAATGCCTTTATTTTCATTTTAGTGTTTTGTTTTATGTGCTTGGTTTGTGATTGGCATTTAATTATAGTGTTACTACTTACATGCACGTGAAACAAGTTTTCTAAAATAAATTTAAAAACCGTTTCAATGCATTAATAAACATTGGATGTTTATGGGTAATGCATAGAAACAAATTTTCTCAAAAGCAAAATACTTTACTATTAAATCTAGTGGGAGAAGGTCTTATTTATAACACCCATGATCTTCTATTAACGGTTCACTGTAAGATGAGTAGTGCATTCTGTGTCACCTCTCCAAGGGTGATCATTCCATACGGAGGGTACACTACTCATTGGTTACTGGATGTGAACTTCCAATGGATAGGATCAATCAGACGTGTTAGAGGGTGACCACCACATGGAGGCACTACTTGAGGAGATTGTGATTGGATCCTAGTTGATGGTACACACTAGATACGCTATGGATAAGGGATCCCACACGGGGCATTATTCATAAACTTAGAGATAAAAAAGGTTTGAGAGTCATAACTTGTTTTGCAAGAGTTACATAGCGGACAAGTCATGATAAATCGAAAGATCGAACATTGACCACCACACGGAGGCTTTGTTCTTTCATTTTCGATATTCCAGTGACTGTTTAAAATAAAAGTTTTAAGGATTCCTTTATTTCAAACTGTCAAATTCTGATATCCATATTTATTTTGTCTGTTTTATTTTTCAGTAATCATAATGTCTGGATCTGTATTTAGTCCACTTACCACTATACTCACTCAGAACAAGTTAATTGGAAATAACTATACTGAATGGAAATGTAACCTTGACATTATTTTAACTATGGAGGATCACATATATGTCCTCACCACCCCATGCCCTGAAGAACCCGCTGCAAATGCTTCGGTTGTTGCTAAAAGCGAGTTCAACAAGTGGAAGAAGTAGAATGGGATGGCTCGTTGTTACATATTGGCCTCTATGGCTAATGTTGTAATACCCCATATTTTATTTTCATATTTTAATTGAAAAAAATACCAGATTTGAAATTTGTATAGTATCATTTTTACCTGTGTGTATGTGTGGTCGTGTGAGCTCAACATATGGGATGATCTCCCATATAAAACTTGGAGCCCAAATTATGCTTGTCGAGTATGCTTGTGCGTGTGTATTGTGCAGTGAATGTGTGCATGTGTATGAGTGTGTCAGTGTGTAGTGTGTGTTGTGGCCCCCAAGCAAAGAAAAATTATATATACACACCTTAACCTCTCAATTTCTCATAATTCTCAACTCTCTGTCTCACCAACTCTCTGCCATCTCTCTCTCTCTCTCTCTCTCGACTGCACACACACACACATATTTATATACACACACACACACGTAGAGTTACTTCTATACTCACACAAGCATATTCAAAGAGTTTGGAATTGCTCAACATTATTTTTAAGGTACGGGTTGCGTACAATATGCTCTTAAATCTCCGGAGTATTTTCTTGTCATCCCTATTTGTACTCTCTTTGCTTATGTTGTCTTTCTCTTGGAATCTATGTCTTTTGGTTAAATGTTATTATAATATTATTTTGGCTAAATGCTATGGACCTAAAGGGTACATGAGCAATGAGCACCTACCAAGATCCAACAGGCCTCAGGGACTGAGAAATGGTGACGGGTGAGGTGAGGTTGGTGTCTTTTATTGCTATGTTACCAAAGAGGAACCCAGTATGATACTCTTGGGGTGAGCATGTAAATTATGTGAATGGGTGGGTTGTGTGATTGGTCTATTTTATTTGATCCTAACAATTGCTTATGTCGTCATGGTTGTTCATGGTACTTTTGGAGCCTTCGTTATTCCTGTCATATTGTATACTTCCACGTGTGTTATTTTAGATGCAGGCACCACTGGTAGCAGTCAAATTGGAGCACCTTAGAGTACCGTGTGGGTTCGAGTTATTTGGGTCCTAGCCGTGTAAATAAATTTAAATGTAATTTTGGGCACTCAAGTATAATTATTTTTGTTGTTTTAAAATACACTGGACTATTTACAATTTTAATGCAATTCTTTATATTATATTGTAAGTGAATTTTCGGGGCGTGACAAATGTGTTGCAACACCAACACCAGTCAAATGATTCTGCCAGTGCCATTATCAAATCCCTAAAAGAGATGTTTGGGGATCATGGCAGACCTGCCAGACAGGTTGCCATGTAGAAGATAATGAGTGCGAAGATGTCGGAAGGGACTCTAGACAAAGAGCATGTTTTAAAAATGATTGGTTATTTAAACGAACTGGAGACATTGGGAGCCAACATCGACGCACAGATGCAAGTTGATATGATCCTCAATTCGTTGTCGACGTCATTCATTAAATTCAAATTTACTATAATATGAATCAAATGAATTTTTCAATGAGTGAATTAATGAGCTCTTTACTGGCAGCGGAAGGGGTGATCAAACCTGGGGGCAACGTTCTGAACATTGAGAAAAGTTCTTCCTCTTCCTGATCTGCGCTGAAAGGCAAGAAAGGAAAGAAGAAGGCTGGCACTAGTGGTCCAAGTTTTGGACCAGTCCCAAGATTGTAAAATCTAAGGGAAAGGGCAAGGGCAAGGGGAGGGGGAAGGTGGATGGCCAAGGCAAAGGAAAGTATTTCCAATGTGGTAAGAAGGGCCATTGGAACAGGAACTGTCCAGAATTCTTAGCTACAAGAGTTTAAGGTATGTTTGAATCATATATGATTGAAGTAAGTTTTATAACGGATACTTCAAACACTTGGTGCATTGATTCTGGAACGAATAACCATATCTATAATTCATTATAGGGGTTCAGATCAACCAGGAAATACAGTGATGGGGAAATCGTGCTGATTTTGGGATTTAGCGCAACCGTTTCTGCGGTTGCAATAGGAGTAGTAGTTTTAGAATTTTTAGACAATAAAGTTTTAGTTTTATCAGATGTACTTTACGTCCCTTTAATGAGACGTAATTTAATTTCAGTTTCTAATTTATCGAATAGTGGTTATTCAATTCATTTTAGAACTGAAGTTGTGATCAAAAGAAATGATTCTTTTGTGTGTTCTGGTGTCAAATCAAATGGTTTGTATGTGATTACTCCTAATGTTTTTAAAGACTCTTGTATGGAAATTAATAACTCAATGGTAACTATACCATCTAAAAGAAAGGAATCTTCCACTAATCCAACAATACTTTGGCATATGAGGTTTGGCCATATCAATCTAAATAGGATTGGCAAACTAGTCAAAGAAGGGGTTTTAGGAAATTTGGTTCTCAAACCAATGGAAGTCTGCGAGTCTTGTTTAGAGGGTAAGATGACTAAAAGGCCCTTTCCTGTAAAGGGCAATACGATCAATGTAATGTTGGAATTAGTTTATACTGATGTGTGTAGACTAATAAATATTAGAGCAAGGGGTGGTTACGAGTATTTTATAACATTTACCGATGACCACTCTAGGTATGGATATGTGTACCTAATGCAGCACAAGTCTGAAGCCTTTGAAAAGTTCAAAGAGTTTAGGGTTGAAGTGGAGAAGCAATTGGGCATACATATCAAGGCCATTCGATCTGATCGAGTACCTCTCTAATGAGTTTATTGATCACCTCGTACAGAATGGGATTCTGTCACAATTGGTTGCACCTGGTACGCCTCAACAGAACAGTGTAGCAGAGAGAAAGAATCAGACTCTTTTAGACATGACTAGGTCGATGATGAGTTATTCCGAGTTGCCATTATTCCTTTGAGGTTATGCTTTGAAACCGCTGCATACATACTAAATCCAGTACTAAGCAAATATGTTCCCAAGACACCACAGGAGATGTGAATTGGGCGCAATCCTTCATTACAACATCTCCGGATATGGGGGTGTATGGCATATGTGTTGAAAAGAAAGATGAGCAAGTTGGATTCTAGATCGAAAGTATGTTACTTTATAGTGTATCCAAAGGGTACTTATGGTTGGCATTTTTATGATCCAAGAGAATAGAAAGTGTTTGTTAGTACAACTGCTATTTTCTTGGAGGATAATTATATCATGAACCATAAACCTAAGGGAAGAATAGATCTTAAAGAGATAAAAGGAAAGCCCTCAGTCCTACCCGCAGTTGATAACAATGTAAGACAAAAAAAACACCACTTCTTCACCCATTCCTGCATCGGTACCTCGTCGTAGTAGGAGGATGGTCAGCCAGCTTCACAGATAAGTTCTTAGGAGAAGTTTTTGAAGCGGTCTCCATAGAATCTGAATCTGATCCTACCACATACGAAGAGGCAATGACTGATGCAGACTCAGCTCATTGGGTTAAAGCTATAAAGGCTGAATTGGAATCCATGGATTCTAATCAGGTCTGGGAT
This sequence comes from Hydrangea macrophylla, assembly GCA_033977485.1. Taxonomy (NCBI): domain Eukaryota; kingdom Viridiplantae; phylum Streptophyta; class Magnoliopsida; order Cornales; family Hydrangeaceae; genus Hydrangea; species Hydrangea macrophylla. The sequence continues at coordinate 100,524,878 of CM066989.1, read as the reverse complement.
CTTGTAAAACTTCTAGCCAATATTAAACGCATTGGCTGTAAGTGGGTCTACAAGAGGAAAATAGGATCTGATGGAAAGGTTGAGACCTTTAAGGCAAGGCTTATAGAGAAATGTTATACTCAGAGGGAGGGCATTAACTATGAGGAAACCTTCTCGCCGGTAGCCATGCTCAAGTCCATCAGAATACGCTTATCCATTGTTGCATGCCTTGATTATGAGATCTGGAAGATGGACGTCAAGACTGCATTCTTGAATGGAAATCTTGAGGAGGACATCTATATGCAACAACCAAAAGGGTTCATAGCTGGTGGGAAAGGTAACTTGGTATGTAAGTTGCAAAAGTCCATTTATGGGCTTCAGTTGGCATCCAGGAGTTAGAACATACATTTTGACCAAGCGGTCAAGTCGTTTGGTTTCATACAGAATCTGGATGAGCCTTGTGTATACAAGAAGTGTGAAGGAAAAGTGGTGCCTTTTCTGGTTCTCTACGTTGATGACATTCTACTCATTGGGAATGATGTAGCGGCATTGTCAACAGTTAAGGTTTAGCTGGCTAGTACTTTCACTATGAAGGATCTAGGAGAGGCAAGCTATATCCTTGGGATAAAGCTCTTTTGGGATCGTAAGCGAAAGATAATGGGATTATCTCAAGCTGGTTATATCGATAAGGTGCTAACTAGGTTTTCAATGGATAATTCGAAGAAAGGTTTATTACCTTTCAAGCATGGTTTAGTGTTCTCTAAGGACCAGTGTCCTAAGACACAGGAGGAGAGGAATCACATGATAGGAGTTCCTTAAGCATCGGCGGTAGGAAGTCTCATGTATGCGACGTTATGCACTAGGCCAGATATCTGCATTACTATTGGCATGGTTAGCAGGTATCAATCGAATCTAGGTCGAGAGCACTGGATAACCGTTGAGCACATTCTTAAGTACTTGAGAAGAACTAAAGATTACATGCTTATATATGGTGGTAGTGAGTTAATTCCAGTGGGATACACTGACTCAGACTTTATGTCAGATAAAGATTCTAGAAAGTTGACATTTAGACATCTCTTTACCTTGGGAGGTGGTGCTGTTAGTTGGAGGAGCATTAAGTAGAAATGCGTTGTAGACTCAACTACAGAAGCTGAGCATGTGGCTGCATGTAAAGCTGTAAAGGAAGCTGTTTGGATTAAGAAGTTCCTTATGGAGCTCGAGGTGGTACTAGCGTCGCTGTCACCTATACGCTATACTGTGATAATAATGGGGCAGTGGCTCAGTCCGAGGAGCTAAGGAACCATGGAAAGGGAAAGCATGTAGAGCAGATATATCATCTAATTCGCGATATTGTTCAACATGGAGATGTAACTGTCACCAAGATTGCCACTGCTAACAATCTTGTATATTCGTTTACAAAGGCCTTGCCACAGAAGGTCTTTGATCGTCATCTAGATAGTCTAGGTCTCAGATGTAGTCCTGAATGGTTATGAGTGCAAGTGGGAGTTTGTTGGGTTTGTACCCTCAAACCATTACTTTATGTAGAGACATTGACATTTTAATATATGGATATCAGCTTTAAATTTCATTATCTATGTTTCTTTCATGAGATGATTGTTTAATCCTTAAGTATCATAGTAAGTAATTCATGTGTGTATGAGATACATACAAGTGAGATACGAATTACTATTCTTTGATACTTAGAATTTTTCATAGTAG